>KN499783.1:1304-16167 GCA_000787155.1 Scartelaos histophorus | reverse complement strand
ATAAAAAATAAAATAAATAAATACAAAAAACTAAATAAATAAAAATTTATTTAAAATAGAATATTTTGAGGCAATGATTACACATAACTTATACAGCTGATATATTCACACACATTTTTTAATTGTCAAAGTCTCACAATTTAAGACATACAAGCAGGTACTGAGACCAGCTGACACAGTGGTGCATATAAGTAGTATGTTGCAAAAAAACAAACAAACAAACATCTCTCCACCCCCAGTCCATAACGGACCACCCTCTCCATCCTCCTTGTACCCACTCAGGCCCACCCTCCCTGGGACAAGACCCCATCAATTAGGGCCCGTCACCCTCCTCACGCACCTCAACGCCGCCGTAGTTCAACCAGTGCGGAAATGTGAAAAGCTGTACCATAGGTGGGTCCCTCTCTGTCATCTCCACTTATAGGTGTCCCTGCATCCACGGCCTTTAATTACACAAGGGCTGTCAGCGCTGGTAGGAGAAGCCAGCCTCCGAAGAGAGCGCGAGCGAACCCAGCAGCGGAGGAGACTAGTTAGCGAGATTGGTGGTCCTGGATGAGACAGAGATGACAGGCAGGCTCCCATCTCGCCCCACCCCCAACACGAGAGCCTATCTGCGGCCTCTGTCCCTGTCCCGGCTGGGCTCGTGAGCGGGGAAGGTGAGATAGAGGCTTCTCGGTTGGTAATGATGAGTCTGTCCGTCAAAGTCTTCAAAGCAAAACAAGCCAAACAGGAAATTGGTGTAATTTTCTCCTGTTTCTGGAGATGATTTGTGGACGCTTAGTCACGCCCACTGAACACACAGTCTGGTTCAGTCCTCAGACAGGTCACAGTGTCTAATACCAATAGCGTTTTTTTATTTATTTTTTCTCACTATTATAACCACATTTGCTCTAAAAACACTGCTGCTGTTCCTCTCTGCCTCATTACATAAAGTGTAACATGGATATTGTTCAAATGGGATTTCACTTGGTTAATAGCTGTTAAAAACTGTATTAACTGCAGCATTCTCAACTGATTTAAAGATATATTATAATTAAGTGTTTTAATTTTTTAAAGCTGTTAAAAACTGTATTAACTGCAGCATTCTCAACTGATTTAAAGATATATTATAATTAAGTGTTTTAATTTTTTAACTAACAACTTCTGGGCTTGAGATCTTTGGGTAGAGAGGTTAGAGCATTATTAACTTTAACGCAATAATTAATATTTTGTAGTGATGTGAATGTGAATTTTGTAGCTCTTTTGAATTATTTCTTAATGTAAATCTAATTTTTCAAAAGAATAGAATAATTTTTTTTCAAATTTGTATGCATTTTTACACGATTTATTTAATTTTATTTAGATTTTGCATAATTTCAAAGGGTAAACACTCCCACGCAAAACAAATTTGAACATTGGTTATTTTTCTCCGTGATAGTTTGTAGATAAAATGAGTTCCCACATTGAAATGAACAGATACAAAAGATACGGATCCCATAAAAGAGCTGAATGTCCCATCACTAATACTTTTGTACTTCCTCCAAACATGTATATTCTATTTATAATACTGGGCAAAGTAGGCAAGGCAACACAAGGCAAGTTTATTCGTATCGCACAGTTTGTAAAATACAATATGCAATCATAACAGACACACATTCAAAAACACCATATGCAAATTATTCTCATTTAAGGCCAATTATCTCGTTTACCAAATCATTTCACATGTACCACTTGCAAATTTTCACTTGTAAAATTACTGGTACCTTGGGAGTATTTCAAAGTCCTTTTCATAAATAAAGAAATATCATAAATAAAAATGTGTTCCCTAAAATCGCCACATTATTAATCCACCATGTTCACATAACCAAACGTAGACTGTGCTGAATTATATAACATCCGCAGTGAAGAGATTGAACCAAGACAACGGGACATCAGGTTACTGTAAGTGTTTCCAGGACGTGAGCCTATATCCGGGGAGATACACATCTACTCCATGCTTGCATAAGTGGTTAATGCAGAGAGGAAATTAAAAGAGTCATGGACGCTAAATGTACTTGTTTATGTTTTTAAGAGTTACACAGAGGTCTGACATCCCTATTAAGACAGTCAGGGTCATTCTAGAGAAAACATCCTTTATAGTTATTGGTGAAGCAAACATAAACAGTGGAAATGCAGTGTACATCTTGGGTAATGTGAGCAAGTATCTCTAAATCCAATGATGTTTTGTGTGTTTATTTAGCGATGCTTTCACTGACACCTACTTCATGAAGTCTAGCCCAGTTGTGTGGAACAGAAGGTGCATTTTTCACTTAGATCTGTTTAAATGTCAGTGCAAAAAACATTCACATTCATCTATATGTATTTTTTCCAACAGTACCTGGACAGTTTGAACAATTTCTGCACAGTTTTTTGTAATAATCTATTTAATCTAAAACTATATTTCATAACGTTCTATTAATTCCTCTTGAAATAATTATAATTACATATTTATTTGTATTTTATTGCATGCATATCTTTTATCTTATCATATTTATCTATATTAAAAAACTAGCACCAGCCAAATTTTACTCTACTTTCTACTTTTGACATTTTAACACAATTATAAATTAAAGGTGCACTGCATAAATTCTCAATTCCACCAACTGCTTGTTTCCATGACGATTGCTTGGAATGCTTTGCAGTAGGACATTAATCTACCTGGAGAAAGCAGGTGACACCAGGCCAGATCTGTGGAGAGGAGAACTCACTCACACTAAAAATGTAGATTATTCTGAGCAATAAAAACGCACCTATTGAAATAAACACAAGATAAATACAATGAAGGGTGCAAAGCAATAACATCTCCAAGTGTGTGATGGAGCCCCAACCAGAAAAGTTACACAGTGCACCTTTAAACTTTATCACATGTGTTTCTTTTTAACACTCTGCCCTACAAATAGTTGTGTGATTGGAGTAAACCTGAGCGTTCGGCCTGCAGCCCAAACATCAGGCCACCGGTCGGCCTACAGGGGGTTTCTCTCAAAACAACAGGGAGAGCACCTGGGACCCTCCTGAGACCCTCCCAGCACAGAGCACAGCACACACCACAGCTCTCTAAGCAACACTCAGACACTATGGGGCATTTACAAGGGCACGGCTGCTAAATATAAGCACTGCTCTGTCCAAATGTCCATGGATCTGTCCAAACTGGGTTACATTCAAAAGAGTTATGTCAATTTCAAGAGAGAAGTAGGCCTGTCACAGTAAATGCTATAATAATTTAGTATATGAAAGCTGGAACAATCACGTTTGGTTTTCGTTTTTTTGAGGGTGAATAAATAACTTCTATGACGCATTAAGTGTTATCAAGTCTCATGTATTTATTGCAGTTCATGTTCATTAACAACAGTTTTTTTGGGGTGAATTCTGCATTTTCAAGCCAGTGGCATAATGGGTTCAGTATCATTATATAATATATTGTTTATCATCTATATTTTCTTCAGCAATATATCATAGTTCAGAATTTGTTATCAAGATAGGCCTGGATCTCACATTAATGCAATATAAACATACAACTCCACCTGTTTGTGTGTTCGTAAGCGACATTATTTCAGAGAGCAGAGCTGACGTTGACCCTGATCCAGTCAAATGAAAGTGTTTAGTGCCGGGTCATTACACCGTTAAACTGGGGTGTCACTGCCAGGTTAGAGGGGAGAGGAGATGGGCGGACAGCAGACACGCCCTCTATTACATTCTGATCTTTCCTACTCTCGTGGCTCATGTGTCATTTAACTGTCGTCTCTTCATCACTTAGCAAGAGGATTTGGCTGGGTAATTTAGGACTCTTGGTCTGCAATTCCTCAGTTTTCCATGTAGGGTCTTTATCATAAGGAGGTTGATTATCCAGTCGACAGAATTCAACCTTTGTTATTGATGCAAAGTATTTGTATAACACAGTTGGTCAATGAAATAAAGCTGCTTATATTTTCTTTTACATTTGCACATTCTCCAAAATCTTAGAGGACAAATATTAGCAAACCTTGTTCCCTCATCAAACAAGCCATTTACATTCCTGTTTAATAAATCTCTTAGCATTGAAAACATAATTTTAAATATCCCAGCATTGTTACGTCACAGGTAAAAGTCCACATGTATCAATAATAATACAAAAAATTAGATTTGCCTTTTAGCTTTTGGCAAATTTCATTGTCACCTACATCCAGTTCACTAACAGCTGCATGATGGAGAAATCTTATCCAGCTCAGTTTTCTGTGGTCATTATGGCTTTTAGGTTTCTATGTAACAGTGATGCTATTTTGCATAGGAATGTAAAAAAAAAAAAAAAACAGTTGCACAGTTTATGAAGAGCACAAATGTCCCTTGTTCCCTTGTTTATTGCAGCCGTTAGTTTCTCTGTGAGTAAAGCCCTCAGCTGGTGCTCTTCAGACACATCTCAAAATAAATCAGGAGTCCTCAAGATTAATGGTGCCAAATTATTCATGAAGCCCTGGACCAGAAACAGCACAGGGGCCTGGACAGCACAGTGTTGTAAAGAAAACATAACCTATTACACACTTTTAACTCTCCATGTGCAAAATCATGATTAAGCATTTCAACAAACAGTGAAAAACATACACAGTTAGGAACAATGATCACTACTTTTATCCTATAATGATCATATTTCTTTTCTGTATTTCCTCTTTGGTGGTCAACTTGGCAAATCATGCAACCTAAATGTGTTTATAATGTATGGAAGGTGTCCTTGACCTGTCACACTGTCCCAAGCTAAATGACATAGTAATAAAACTGCCATATTAATTATGCAAATAATCACTTGATGTTGGCTTGGAGTATTCATTCTTTTAATTTTATATAGAATTTTAGGGGCTCATATTACGTTATTTTCTGTTCTGTGTTCTAATTTTTCCGCATCGCAAATATACACACAAAAGCTGCGTATTTAGCCTGAGTTCTTCTCTCAAACAGAAAACATTCTTTCCCACCTTGTGATGTCTGTGTTTTTAAAGTCCATACACCTTCACTAAAATCATGTGGATTCTGTCAGCCCTTGAATTGCCAATTCCATTACTCTATTAAACAAAAGGTGAAAGGTTCATTACATCACAAGGTAGAATAGAACATTTTCAGCCTAATAGACAATAAAGAATGACTTAAACATGTGTGAATGACACAAAACACAAGTCCAGGTGTGTTTTTGAGGAGGTAAAAACATTCTAATATGGCTTAACTCTCACTAGAGCTAATTTCATGTAATATAAGCCTTTTAAGTTACATTCAGTTTAGGCATCCACTGTGCGTATAAGTCTGTTGTAAAGTAAACGCAATGGAAAACATGACAGAAGAGACATTTTGAACAAGCATTACATTTGCAAAGCAGCATCTGTGCATGTAATCAGGGCATAAATGCAGTTTGGTACAGTCAGGGACTTGAGGAACTTGATTAGCAGCTGCCGGTGTGGCTTAAACCTGAGCGGATGTGGGAAGTGGAATAAGCTGTATCCGAACGGGGAGAGCTCAGAGGGGGTATCCGTTTAGCAGTGACCAGCCCGGGCTCCTGCTTATGCCGCTGTAATGGGCTTTGGACCTGGCTCCCACCGGAGAGTTTGGTTGACAATCTGACAAAGTTATCTCGAGATAAATCGGTTACACATTTGAGGGAGTAAAGGGGGAGAGCGAGAGTGATGTTTTGATGGAAGATGCACGCTGTAGCCACCAGGTCTCGCACGTTGCCCTTAAGGTAGATAGGGAGACAACAGTGTTCGGACCACTTTTTGTAAAATCTGATAGCGTTATTAGAAAGCAAATTTGCAAAGGCAGAATTCATGTGAAACGCCACGAGCGAGCCTGCAAACCTTATAGGCGCAACATTTTAGATAGGGCCCAAACCAGCACAAATGCTATCGGCCAATCGCAATCTATTTAACTAATAACTGGTCCTGTCTTTCACTTGCATACAACAAAACAAACTTGTATTTTCAGCAGTGCACATGATTTACCTATCACTAAACCAGACCTCTTTTTAATTCTCCAGATAAGAGCACTTTACCATGATCCTGTCACAGTGGGTTATCTGCAGTGCCCTTAGCCAGTCTGTAACAGTGGAGCAAATGAGGCCCCTAAATGTCAGAATTGTTACGTTTTATTAAGTTAATTAGAGGCGGGGGTACAAAGAGGACGGGCTATATGAAGATAGACAAAAAAATATGAAAAAAATATAAGTCAATAGACAATGGGCTTATTGACTAAAAGTACATTTAAGGATACATAAATAGTCATTTTGCTTGCTTTGGTTTCTTTTTTCCAATGTTCAAATACATATGCGCTCAGTAAATAAGATGTTGTTAATAATTATGTTAATCATAGTCATTTCCATATGACTTTTACTGCATAATTTGAATATGCCATCAGTGTGTTCTCTTTTGCATTTACCTTCTGGGGGAGTCATCAAATAGTATTAAGATGTGCTATCTTATACCTTACCATACCTTGATGGAACTCTTGAGTCATATGGTGGAATAAGCAGGAGACGGACTGGAAAGGAAAAGGAATCTTAAACTATACTGTGATTTTTCTGATGCAGGGTCCATTGCTTGCTCTGCTTCACAATACGAAACAGTGTGAAATTAAACTTATGGATTTAAATTGACGACAATCAGACCTGCAGAGAAGCAAACCCACTCACCATAAGCGTGCATGTTTTATGTAATTTTAACCCACAAAATACGTTTAACTGGATAAACGCAAGACCGACTATGGAAGATAATTTGTTTCATCAGATTTTGAATGTTAAACGCCGTTGAATTTCTCACTTTGAATTTTTGTAACTTTGAAAAAACACATTTGAATTATTTTTATACTGAATTTTAATTGCTGAAATTTTACGTGTTCATTTTCAAAGTGTTTCAAATTCAGAATTTTTATTTCACCTTCAGCACAGATATTTTCGAGTCCTCAAATTCAGCGGTCAAAATTCAGAGTGTAAAATTCGCAGTAAAAATATTCGCAGGAATGATCCAAGATGCCAAGGCCGAAGCAATCGATCCAAAGTGATCCGATCTAATTTAGTAACAAACAGGAAATGGCGCAGTGAAGCGATCTGATTGGTCAGAATTAGCCTCATCCAAACCTCAAACCCCGCCCACAGATGAGAACAGCCAATACGAAACAGCCTCTGTCCTCCTCACTCACTCTGGATCGATTGCTTCTGCCTTGACATCTTGGATCTTTGCTGCGAAATTTTCCACTGTGAATTTTATACTCTGAATTTTACCTGTTGAATTTGAGGGTTTGGAAATATGTAGTGAATATTTAAAAGGTGACATTTTTATTTTGAATTTGAAACATATTGAAAAAGTACAGTTAAAATTTCAGCAACTAAAATTCAGAATAAAAATAATTTAGAAAATAAATGTAATAAATTTAATAAAATAAATAATGTTTTTTTCAGATTAAAAAAATTCAAAGTGAGAAATTCAGTGGTGTTTAAAATTCAAAATCTGATGGAACAAATTATCTTCCACAACAGACAGTTAATGCCGTACTGAGAATAAAAGACGTTAAGCTTTAAAGAAGAAATTTCCAGTATGTTACAAATGACTAAATGTTGCAGTTGCTTTCTGGTGGTTGACATTGTTGATGGAGTAGTCATTTAAAAACAATCATCTCACAGTGTAAGTGTATGTGTCTTTTTAGTTAACAGTTTAAGGATTCAAACTTATTCAAAAGCAGCTGCACCCGATCTTGTTTTTGTGCACAGTTGCATTGTATTGCCTTTGCAGCCTACAACAAAAAGCACCGAATAAAACCTTGACAAATAAAGAACTTGATCACAATAGCGTTTTGGTGAAATCTTAAAAAGACCATTTGTGCACAATGATATGCTTTATATTCGGTATTCAAATCTCCTCTTATTATTTCATACCATCATGCATTATACACACAAGACATTTTAGCTCAAAATGAAACCAAATTCCAAATGTTCTTCCTCTTGATCCTTTTTGATGCCCTTAAATCTGCGTTGTGCGAATCTCGTCCCCCGCGCTGACACTTGAAAGCCCCGTAGCTGATCAATGCTTTGCGGACTGTACCAATCGATTAGCGGGCGAACACAGGCACGAGGCTGTAATGGCTGCTCCTAACTGAACGGCCTTCCTCATATGAAGGCAATTGTTCATTACAGGCCTATTTCATGGTCTTCGTCACTTCTCAGGCTTCTGTCTCTCATTCATTCGTGTTGGATATGGAAGGATGGCCCTGGGCTATATTGTCTGCTCACAGCTCCAATGTTGTCATGCTAGTTCCCCACGATTTTTTATTTTTTTCCTTCGCCTCGTGCGATTTGAGACTTTGAAAAATTGGAAATGTGTTTCGCAGACTTTGGGAAGAGAAAGGGTTGAATGTGATATCAAGAGTTAGAGAGGGAGGAAGTCAGAGAATGAAGTTATTGTTTAGTTCAATCAGAATGGCAGAATAATGCATGGAGGAGGCCTTAATGTTTTAGTTATACTCAGGTTTAAGCGTGCGTTTTATGTATGTAAGGCACAGAAGTAGAGCCAAACTCTTAAGGGTTTTACATTAGTGATAAGTAACAGCTTAAAAAATGTTCAAATTTATCAAGCGGTCGACCATTTTGCCTGCTCTTTATATCGAAAAGAGCATTGAAATAGATCATTCTGCAGATTTTCATTGTTATTTTAAATAAGATTCTCTTCCTGATTCAGTTTGGTCGATACTTCTGACCAGATATTTGTGCATTCTAGCATTTATTGCATTATTCATTGGATTCAAGTTATGGTTGCAGTAGAAATTAAGCAATTCAAAGCATAATATTATATCTTTTGAATGGGGAAAGGTCCATACAAAATGCTTCATTTGCCTGAAATCCATAAAGAAAAACTGTCACACAAATCAGGAAAGAATAATTTGCCTGAAATCCATAAAGACCAGTCACCATTTTGATGAATATTGCACTTATTATTTTATTTTATTTTACTTACATGAACAAGAACAAGTATAGTATGTCCACATGATGCATTTACATATCCAGATAGTTGAAAATGGCGACCTTGAGTTTTTTACTTTGTTTACTCACATGGGAGAGGTTCGTGGAAACACAACTGATTTGCATTTACTGGTTTGTGGTGCTTTAGGGCTGAGGAAAAACTACTTCCAAAACTTATGTGGTTTTACTTTTGGTGGCTAGAAATGAAGACGGTGGCCACATGTGATACTTTGGTTTTAATGGAAAAATAAGCAATTAAGCAAATCAGCGTATTTAAAGGGCCCGTATTGCACTTTTTTTCAGTTATAATCTTGTTTCCTCATCAAAAACAGGCTTGAAGTTGTGTTTTGTTTCATTCACACATGTTTAACACACAAACCCTGCGCAATTAGGCGGAGTTCTTCTCTCAAATCGAAAACACTCCTTGTGATGTCATGGGGTAATACAGGAAATGCTCCAGTGCAACTTCACAAGAATCACAAGAGTTTGAGAGACGTAGACAGACTAATAATAAAAAACAACATATCTCCAGGTATGTTTTTGAGGAGATAACATTGTAACATCATCTAAAGCTCACAAAAGTCAACTTTGTGTTATAAAGATAAGAAGAAAATGAGTAAATAATAAATAATGCAACTGTAATCCGCGAATATTTAGTCTCTACATATTTATTCCATTGTAGGCTGATAATGTAGACAACAAATTTGCATGTTTTGTTTAGTGCAGCTTTCTATTATTTAACCCCATGATGCACAAAAATGTAACTGAGCTCGCTCTCTCCACCCTCAGCGTATCTCAGTCCTGCACCGTTCTCCTCCGAAAAAGCCGAGAGCCATAAGTCACGGACCGATTCTTGACTCCTCGCAGTTGAATTATTTACCCTACATTTCAACAATATGTAAAGTACCCAAACCATCTCAATTGAAATCTGCTTGCAACACGACTCTGTGATTCTCCCCCCATGCTACTGAAGAGAGAGGGACCCCAGGGCGTGACAGCAGCCATACATTATTCCCCACTCACACACACACACATAGCTCCACACATATCTCTGATGCATTATTTCTGCCCAAGTCACAGGTGAATCTCGGGTTTTCATCATCGAGGTCTGGCTGTCCGGCTGGCTGCGCTCCGGTCTCATCTGTCCCTGGGTTGAAATTGCCAATAAAGAGGGTCTCATATATAGATCACCCCACTGGCGACCTGTCATGCAGACTATGATCCTGGCTGCGCGAGAGGGGAAGAGGGACAAATAACCTTCCAAATCTCCCTATATCTGTCTCCGGCACACACGTATACGCACGGGTTCGATTTCCAGGCTTTTGGGGGACTTTTTTTGCGTTGACTTATGTTCATTTTCTGCAGACTTGCCTATAACCTTAACCTAAACCCTACCCATAATTTCACCCATATCTTAAATCAATATTATGTAACTTTCAGGAGGTGGTCACTTGTATGATTCCATGCAAATAAAAACTTCAGAACATTCTACATAGAGATAGATAAGTTTCATATCATACTGTAGAGCAAAATTTCCATTTCGATAAGCAGGAGGACAAATAAGAGTCAGGTTTGTGGAGATGCGAGCCCCCTCAGAGTAAGGACAGTGCTATATAATCATCCAAAATGAAACGAAAAACATGCTTCATTTTAGTTTGGTTAAAAGTTACACAGCGGTACGTTAATAAAAGATGATTTTTAACCAACATAAGAGAGTTAGATCCTCATGTATACAAATTTAAGGCCCGCAAATGTGAGAAATACCTGCTCACACCCGCTTATATGAGTCCGCTCCTCTAGAAAAGGCCATAAAGAGGAATATAGTGGACACAATCAGAGCAGAGACAAGCAGCGGGCCGGGCTTTCACTTCACGGCTCCAGAGGCAGTGAATCAAACTAATGGGTTAAAGACATGAAGACGGATGAGGAGCGACGGTGAGGCCCCCCAAATGTATTCTTATATGATTCCCACATTCTCACGTCTCAATATTGTCCAAATTTGAAGAAAGTGACTCCAGTTGAAATAGCCAAAACAATATAAAACAAGAAAATAGTAAAAATAAAGCTTAACTTTTTAACATTTTATTGCAATAGCTTCAGTATTACATAAACGCATTTTGAGTATAGCGCATATGTTGTTAAATAAATTAGCTTCACAGAGTTCTTTTTAACTCCTAGTGTCTTACTGTTAATGTTCAGTTTTTAAAAGGGGAAAACACAGCTTGGCAGGATCACCAGGCTCACACTTTGTATTTTATGAAAGTCCCACAGTGCTCCCTGCTGGTCGTGGTGGGAACAACATGCCAAACAGTCTGAAACACATTCAGAGGTGAAGAGATGGTTTGTTGTGCATGTTTTGTAGCCTCACGTGAGCTGTTTGAACCTAAAGCCACGTAAAAGTCTGCATTATCGAGCTCACGGCGAAGATGCAATAAAGATTTGAGTCATGAATAAGAGACATAGAGAGAAAAGGAGAAAGAGAGACTAACCAACCTGCATGGCCAGTGGGCAACCTCAATAAAAGACAATCTGACTTTTCAGAAGCTATAATAATCAAGATCCACCCACTAAGGCTATGTCTGTGGGGTGGAAGAGGAAATGCACAGTTGTAATTAATAGTACTAAGTGGTGTGTGTGTGTATGGGTGTGTGGTACAGAGGCAGGACTGGTATGACCTAAAGCATGTCCCTGAGTTAGGTTGGCATAAGCGAGGGATACAGCACAAAATGGCTTTATTTCTCTATCTCCGGGGCCTCTCCTGATAAGCCAACCTACTTCTGCATATACGAGCGCTTTCCAATGCTAATCTAGTGTCACAAATGTTAAGCAAAAGACACCAAATGCCACAGAAAATGTCATTGCTCCACCCTTGTCAGTGGCTCATCCAAGGTTTCCATCCCCCTTGTAAACATGTTCAAAGTACTCTGATTTGCATGTGCTCCCTGTGTGTGATGGAGAGGGGACCAGTTTGTTGTTTTTCGCCCTTGGGTGGCTGTTTGTGCGCGGAGCAGCGGGGTGGTGCTTATAATCCCATCACTGGAGTCGTTTTGAGGGCCCATAGGACTCACCCCGAGCGCCGACATTTCTGGCATCCGCTGACTCCCCTCCACCAGAGCCTGATTCTCTGCAGCCAAATACGCTCGATGTGGACGGGAACTACAATGCGCTAGTTCATGGTGTCAGATCTGTGGTTGGGAAATATAAACTTCAACATAACTTCTGTTAATTATAAGAGAGTGGCACAGTTTTATTATTTCGTTCTTCTAATTAATTTGTTTTCTGGCACAACTTTTCCTCAAATTTATAAATATCATATGATCTCTTGTATTAAGTGCAAGAATAAAAAGGGAAACAGACAGAGAAAGGACTAGATTTCACTTTTAATTTGTTGAAGGTTATAAAAGGTACTATTTATTTTTGGTAAATTGTGTATTATTCTCAAAATTACAAAGAGACAATACACAATAGACTATTTGGACTATTATACACTAGTTCACTGTGTCAGATATGCAGTTGGGAAATAAAAACTTCAATGTGATCTTTGTTAATTCTAAGGGAATGGAGCAGTTGTGTTCAAGGCTATTCAAACTAAGGCTATAGGACATGATTTGATTCTTTTATTCTTCTATTTAATTTGTTTTCAAGGACAACTTTTTTCTCAAATTTAAAAATATCACGTGATCTTTTGTAATAAATGCACGAATATAAAAGGGAAGCAGATAGAGAAAACTGTGAAATGCTAAATTGTTATAGAATGGTCCTATTTTATTTAGTAAGTTTTGAATTATTACCAGAATTACATCGTGATTATACACATTATGCTATTTGGACTAGCATACATTGGTTCATTGTGTTATATCTGTAGTTGAAAAACAGAAACTTCATCATAACTTCTGTTAATTACAGAAGAATGGAGCAGTTGTGTTCAAGGCCATTTCAATTAAAAGTAAGACAAGATTTGATAACTTTATTCTAATTAATTTGTTTTCAGGGACAGCTTTTTCTCAAATTTAAAAAAAAAATGTGATCTCTTATATTAAGTGCAGGGATAAAAAGGGGAAGCAAATAGAGAGAGGACTAGATTTATTTTTTAATTGGTAATATGAAGTTACAGAGCAATAATATCCACATTTTGTATTATTTCATCATATCTGAAGACACATTATATCTGTCTGTCTGGACCAGCACTATTATATACTCGTCCACTGTGTTAGATCAGTTGGAAAATATAAACTTGAACATAACTTCTGTTAATTATAAGAGAGTGGAGTAGTTGTGTCAAATCTTATATTAAGTGCAGGGATAAAAAGGGGAAGCAAATAGAGAGAGGACTAGATTTATTTTTTCATTGGTAATATGAAGTTACAGAACAATAATATCCACATTTTGTATTATTTTATCATATCTGAAGACACATTACACTGTCTGGACCAGCACTACTATATTGTGTCCATTGTGTCAGATCAGTTGGAAAATATAAACTTCAATGTAACTTCTGTTAATTATAAGAGAGTGGAGTAGTTGTGTCAAAGGTCATTCAAATACCTAAAAAAGAAATTAAATATTAAACAATACTGTGTTCCTTTACAAGTGGCTTTAGTTCACTCAGGCTATTCTCTCACGTGTCCTTGAATGTCCCTATGCAAACCTGAGATTCATTTGTCTGGCTATAAACAGTATTTTGCATGTACTTGCTGTTTACCTGCCAGTAAAATATATTAACAATGGCTGTAAATGTGTTTTTATAGATTTTTAAATAAATCTGTAGTAACATGTTTAATTTGATCTTACTTTGTATTGTATAAAGTCATCTGTGAACACATTTTATTGATAAAATAACACATTTCTTTTTGATTTTGATTATTTTTGTTTAAATGACATGGATAAGATGTACCTATGTGCTCAGTAAAAGTGCATAGACATATTGTTTCAACCTGGAAAATGAAAATAGAAATACTTTTCACGTTCGACTGAAGTGTTTTCTCAATAAGACATTTCCTCGTAATTTGACAAAGAAAGGTGCCTTAAACAGCCAACACAATTCTCCATCTGCTGCCTGTATCTTTAGTGCCAACTCGACATTTCTGCTGGCGGCCATCTTTGCGTTACGAGACTGACCTAACACCAATGTGCAATTTTACCAATGGGCACTGACAGCGTTGGTGTCTACTCTTCACAACCTATACCCATCCTCCTTCTGCAAGCATCTGTGTACTTACAATACTACGATATCTCCTAGGTCATGAGAGGTAACAGAAGCAAAAATACAGCCAGACAAATCAGTGTAACATGTCTTCATATAGGACTGGGGCCTTGTTTATGGCTATGCCTGCTCTGCAAGCCCCTCGGCGCTATCCCTGACCCCGCCGTAGATTTTCCTTACTAATGTGGCCCCAGATTGTGAATGAGAAAACTCCCAAGGGCAATACAGTTATGTAGTCCACTGTAGCATGGGGATCACTGTGCTCAACCCGCCTCAGTCCAGACAAGATGTGGCAGCTTCAAGGCATTTAGTTAAAGGAGACGCTATCGACCGCTGCAGGCAGTTGCAATGCCCATAAAACTATGACGTGCTGTGGGCCTATAAATAAACATCAAAAAATTGTAGAAAATACATGGAATTAGCTTTACCTTGTTCCACGGCATCTAATCATTTGTGATAGTCTGTGTAGTCATTCTTCTAATTAATTTGTTTTCTGGGACAGCTTTTTCTCAACAAATTGAGTTTAAAAATATCATCTGTTCTCTTATATTAAGTGCAGGGATAAAAAGTGGGAGCAGATAGAAAGATGTGAGCAAAGGAATAAGCGTCAATGGACATAACAAAACAAGCAATAAAAATATAATAAAAATATGAGAGAACAGGCCTATATATTACAATGT
>KN499780.1:0-24218 GCA_000787155.1 Scartelaos histophorus | reverse complement strand
GGAAAATGCAAAAATAAATTGTGGAAGTTTTCAGCTTGTCCATGAAGAGTGGAAGTAAAAGGCTGGAGACCAACTCGACGTCTTAATGGGAGAAGTTTATTTACCGACAATAATCTGGGCCCGGGGATTTTAAAAGTGAAGGTAGTTTGATCTTTGAGCGTTCAAGCCCCTTGACTCTGCTTCCAAAGGAGATTTATAAAGCAAGTGGGTGAGTGACTATGAAGGTCAAAAGGCAGAAGTTAGTCAGCAACATGCCACAATTTAGACAATGGTGCCAAAGGTCTGCCAAGAGAAGATGGAAGATGACTGTATTTCTATAGCTCCTGAGTCAGTGTTAAAATTACATGTACGTGGAGTATAAATGACTTAAATTCTCTTACAGAAATGTTACCACTACTTTTTGGGGTGTTGTATCTCACTGTATTGGTGGTTTTCAGAGTGTAGAATGTGAAGAGTTCATAGTGTAAGATGGTTCAAGAAACATTTTTCTCTCAAATAATGTCATAAAATATCCAAAAAGTAAATGCACAAATGTTGAACCTTGTGATTTCAATTATTGACAAGCCAAGAATTCACTGCCTTACAAAAACCTGCACTTTAACAACATTTATTTAGCTGTCCATCCATCTGTATGAAATAATATTGGCAATGTTGTGATGAAACTGAAATATGTTATGGTTCACTGAAGGGTTAGGGTTAGAACATTACATACAGTATATGACTGCACAAATGAGGAGTCAGGCCAGATCTTGCAAGAAGGCTAATTTCAGGTCAGTCATTCGAAGATAGAAAATCTTTATTATTTAAATTATTGTCAGTGAGGTTCAGTGAGATGTCAGAATAAACCATCCATATCTGATCGAGGGGGCAAAGAGTGGTCAGATGGACTCACTCGACTAATACAGAATGTTTAAAGAGAAAAATAGACAAAGTAAAGGTGCTTTTTTTTTTTTTTTTTATTTTTGGTTTTTTTTTTTTTTTTTTTTAAATTTTGGTTTCTTTTTTTTTTTCTTTTTTTCTGGAGACTCATACATATTTAAAAAGTCTCAAACCCAAGTGTGTGACCCAAGTTAATACACATTTGTAAATCACAAAATAAATGTGGATTTACCCAATATTGAACATTAATGAGAATACTTACTATATGTTATTGAGCGAATGTGTTCTTTTTTTTCAATTAGTATTACTCACGTTTTAAACAATGTAATACAGTGATTGAACCAGCAATAAAAGGTCTCCATAAGTCGCCTATATGGACTTCAAAAGCAGCCCATTTCTTTTTCTTTTCAACATTTAATTGAACTGGCAATAATGAAAGAAAATAGTCAATAAAATAATTATGAAAAGATTAGAAATTAAAAAACATATTTTAACATTTCAACATTGCTAATGAGTGATCGTGACAAGGGGACCCAAAAAAATATCTTGTGACCCTATGTGACACTATGGTTTATTGTTCTGAAAAATCCTTATTATGAGCGGGCTTGCATCTCCACAGACCTGACTTGACCTGGAGGGCCCCTTTCTACTTGTTACTTATGTCCTTTTCTTTCATTCACGCACAAACCCTGCATATTTCACCTTCTTCTCAAACAGAAAACCCTCATTTGGACATTTTTTATTCTGGAAAACTACCATCATGTTACATCACAAGGTGGAACAGAGCGTTTTGAGCTTTGAAGTCGCAGACAGACCAATAATAAAGGACTCAAACATGTGTGAATGAAACAAAACACAACTCCAGGTTTGATTTTGAGGAGGTAACCACATTCTAACATGGCTTAAACCTCACAAGAGTCCATTTAACGTAATTTAGGTCCTTTAAATTAGTAGTTATGTTATGGCCTGGATCTTTATGCCCCCAGTTCATCTCTATCTCTCTAATGTGTTTGCGTAGCTTTGCTTTGCACTAATTGCCCAGTTTAACGCTGAACGGCCTGACGCTCGTCCATGTCCGCCAGCGCCGCATGTAAATCACCGCTCATTTGCATCCGGTGATGAGTCTTCTGACGTCCATCACGCCACAGCTAATTGTCTGGAAACCATAATTATAGCAGGATATTGTTAATTGCTCATTAATTAGAGCGTCACTCCCTTCAGCCGATCTTCATAACTTCGCTTTTTTTTTTTTTTCCTTCAAACCCCCTACGCCCCCTTTTGAGATTTATTTTCCTTATAAAACTGAAATGTCCCGGTGCTAAAAATACACCATGTCTGCGTGTGGCTACGGGACTGGCTCGGCGTTCCCACAACAATTAATCACGGACGCGTAAGCCTGCTGTAAATGAAGTTAGGTTCCCCATGTGTCACAGCAGCCCTCTGGAAATGAGCTTTGGAGAGATGTCTGGTTTCATACGCTGCTACGGTTACGGATGGAGCTGAAGGTGGATTCCTGAGGTGAGGGAATAACAGAAATGAAGTTAAATGAGGCTTAATGAAGAGAGGACCTAGGAGAAGAGTGTACCGCGGTAAGTTTAATGAACATAGCGGGACCGTCTTGGGTTTTCGGATAGATTTGCGAGATGAACTAAACCAAATGAAGGTGGAGAAGAGTGGGAATACAATTTGCTTTTCTTGTGGCTTTAATTTCCCCTTAAGCGTGCTTTTGGTCACCTTGGGAAAAGTGTTTAAAGTGAGGGTATTACGCTTCTATAGGGTATTAACTTCTAACACAAAAACATACTTAGCTCACCATGTTACCTTCAGTTGTCTTGGAAATGCTATATTCACCGAAAAAATGTATTAACACGACTCCCACCTCCCTTTGCTAAATCACTCCCCCTTCAGTTGTGCTGTTATCACATTACAACTGGCGTGCACTCTGCGAATGGAACGACTGCACAGTGTTCGTTCTTAAAATAACCCGCAATAGGCAAAATCTGAGAAGTAGTTTTAAAACTGTAACACTTTATACACTTTTCTCAGACAGACTCACATTTCTTCTCAAAGTTCAACTCTCTCTAGATTAAAAAAAAAAAACAAAAAAACAAGTAAAAACTTGTTGAAACTCTTTATGTAACAAATCAAGATACATTTATTCCGTAATGGTGCCTATAAGCCAGGTAACTTTTACCTTCCTTCAGCATGTCCAAATTTTTGTGTGATGTTTGTATCTTCCTCTGCCTTTTGGGAACAACTTTAGGAGCCTTTGTTGGTGCAGAACATTTCGTTGACATTGTGGGTTTTGTCGAGAAGAAAACTTACAGAGTCCCGCTTCTAGCAATCCAAGATTTATGTAAATTTGGTTGAACACATTCTGTACTGTACAGAACCCGGCGCAGAGGAGACTGATGACTGTCTACAGTCCCTCAGGACACAGGACACAGGACACAATGCATGTTCATACACTGTAAAAAAAAAAAACTAAACAAAACAAAAAAAAATATGCAAAATTACACCCAAACCGCAAAAGGTGAATCATATTGTAGCAATGGGCGACTGTATACTGTTTTGCAACATGCTTTTGAAGAACAGTGGAAAGATAAGTGTCCTAAGGCTGGGGGTTCTCAAACGTTTTGAGGCCGGGGACCCCTTATCTTTATGAAAATCTCCAAAGAACCCACTATGTTCTCTGAAATAAAACAATAATGTAGTTGTTGCCGTCAAAACATTATATGACTGTATATCAGAAGAAATGTTAGTATTTAAGGCATGATCAACAGTATGGACAGTTTATGGGTTTAAAAACGCATGGGACAAGTCTGTATTTTTACCCCTGACACAACAATCCATGCAAAATGCAAACAAAGCATTTTTGAGAGGACTGGACTTATCAGAGAAAATGACATTGCATTAAAAGATTAACAAAACAAGCCAAGTATGCTTAAGATGAGGGGACAACAGTATAACGTAAAAGCTAAAAACAGAAGTACATTTCGCTTAATATTCCAGTATGTCCTTTAAGATTACTGTAGTAGAGTCACAGGTGGTTGAATCCAGCGACTGTCATCAGATGTGTGTACTATAGATAGTGCAGTTATTTGCAGGAATGACATTTAGAGACACATGACAGATGATTTCTCAGTCTGGCATGTAGGTCATTTAGATTTATTGTTTCACCTTTATGCAGTCTATCTATACCTTCGGATCCTCGATTTTCTACCACTGATGGACTGTCAGGGATGCCCGTAAAGTAATAATAATAATAATAAAGTAAAACATACTGGCAAAATCCAAAGACAGATTGAAAACAGTGCTATGAATTGTGCGGAGGACCTGTAGCAAAGCAAGAGGTATGGAAGATAATTTTTTTCATCAGATTTCTCACTTTGAATTTTTTAACTCTTTGAATTTTGTACTTATTTTTATTCTGAATTTTTGCGGCTGAAAGTGTTTAAAATTAAATATAAAAATTTCACCTTTAAATATTCAGCACAAAGATTTTCAAGTCCTCAAATTGTTGTGAGAGTAATGTATGTGTGCAAAATCTTGGCAATTACATTAGATTTACATTTCTTTTTTTAATGAAGTAGTTTATCCTAAAAAATAAGTTCGCTCGTCATCACTGCACAGGACTACTACTACTAATACAACACGCAGCAGTGACCTCAAAAACGGGCTTTCTTTTGTGGTGAACTGGTAGTGAATTCTTGTCTGTCATTGCTACAAACTGTGCAAACTGAGGAAGCTACAGCTCGAAAAAGCCGCTAAGAATCACTGCATTGGTTTAGTAAACAGCATCTTGTGTCTGTGGAGTGCGTAAGAGCTGAACATAAACCAGGTCATCTCAGCGCACCGGAGAGTCAGTTACACTAGAAACATTGGGAGTTTGATTGACAACCCAAAAGCCAAAAGCTAAATAAAACAAAACAAAACAAAAAAATCCTCCATACAACCTTTAAGTGCTGTTGTATGGAGATTTTTTTTTTTTTTTTTTTTTTTTTTTTTTTTTTCCTGGAGTAAAAAAATTCAAAGTGAGAGCAATTTAAAATTCAAAATATAATGGAACAAATTATTTTCAGTAAGCACTTTGAGATATTCACATTATTTTTATATAGATGAGTGATGATGCTAAGTATAAGCATGTTTAAGATGGGGTGTTTCTGGATTCATTAGCATAAAGCCCTCATAGCGTAGTATTTTATTTATTTATTTATTTGTTTGTTTATTTATTTAATTAAATTTGATTCCAGTTTGTGGATGCCACCACCCTCATCTCAGACAGTGATGAAGAACAGTGACATTAGCAGCAATATGTAATTTATCAGTATGAAGAATGTGTTTACCGATATTGCATCATTGGTCAATATTGGAAAACCATTGTTTCTGTAGAACAATACTATTATAGCCTTTTTAATGGGTTTGCAGGGACAGGTCCCACGAGGCTGAAAACACCATTACCCTGTTATGGGGCTGATCCTACATGCTTCAGACAAGCACTAAAGAAAGAACACATCTTTTCCACGCTGCCACACTAGAATATAAAGTGTAAAGGTTATTATGCTTTGTTTTATATTTCTAAACCAAATCAGTATTACGTTTAGAACAGTGTGTGATTACCTTAGACATTTAAAAATGAGTGGTTCTGGAGAAGATCCATCTATTGTCTCCTTAGGGACCCAGTTCCATGGTCTTGTTGGCAGGTTTGGTCAGGATTACCTCAGCTGGACGATTGTACCTGTGGTGGATGTTTGGGCCCAAACTACAAAATGTGATGAGCCACTGGACAAATGAGAGATTACAGAATTTCTGTTTAAAACAAGTCAAATGGCCAGTAGGGGGCAGCGAATGATAGCTATGATATTTCCGTACAGTGTGATGCAATCGCACTGTAAAAGGGATTATTCATGGTGGATGTTGTTTTTGAAGCATGCAATTTTTAGTTCAGAGGTGTGAGTAACCAGGTCACTTTTGGTGCAGAGGTAACCACCTGCTCGTCTCCATGGAGATGTTAATGCTTTGCCTGGAGCATGGGATGTACTATTGTGGCATTCAAAGTGTCTTTCTTGAATTTATGCAATTGAAAGATGTTTTCTTGATAAATAAATTATACAAACCAAGAAACATCACAAACATCATTCGGACAGTGAAAGGTCTCTATAGATTTCACCTGCAACTTGACCTGGTAGCGTCAAGTCTAATGCCATACTTTGGAAAAATTTCTGAAAACCATGAGGACAGTGAGGAGAGGTACTCTTTTTGAAAACTCGCATCAACAACATTATAACACAGATGAGAAAATAGCATAATAAAAACGCTAATAATAATGCTATTTGGCAAAAATATGTTCCCTCACAGTTTAAGTTGAAGTCAAACCCAAATTTTTCAGTGAGCTAGCTTAGTGCTACCGGAGCCTGGGGTACAGAGGGGAAAAGCGCTCTTGGCTGTTTGCGACTCATTAATAGTAAAGTCCACATCGCCGGGGTCTGATTTATGAAAACAATGGACCGTCTTCCCTTAAAACCAACACGCGATTCAGGTGGCGGCGCACGGTTTCGCCCGCCGCCCGATCAAAGGGACTCCCCAAGATTAATGAGCAAATTAAACTGCAGTAATGTGTGAAACCTCTCCTCCTCGCCATTAATAAAACATGTGAATTAGTCAGATCAAAAGAAAAGAAGGGGAATTGGAGATGATTGTGTGCGCGGGAGGAGACAAAAAGCCAGCGCAGACATGGTTTTAATGGGGTTTAGTCCTTATTACAGAGCAGGGGAGAAAGTGATGCCACCCTGCTGCAGGCATTCACATGAACTGAGGAACAGAAAGAGGACAGAGCATTTTTCATGAGAATACAATGAATACAGAGAAGATAAAAGTTTGGCTTTCGAGCATCATTAACTATGGATGGAACTTTGTACTGTAGTTGGTCTTTAACAAGGCAGAGAAAAGGCAGTGTAAAGCTGGATTGGTACAGGAGCCAGAAATGGACTTAAAGTTGAGTTAAACTGATATTCAACCTTTGGAATGAGTGGGTATTTAAACTGTTACCCGCATATGTATCGCAAACCTTTCACTAGTATTTGCATGGATGATTTTTTCAGGCTAGTGCACAGCTTAAGCACAGCTTTTTCAGGCAGTTAGCAGGGTGGCTGCAGTAACACAGCTAATCCATTCTCATCCCAAAGGGTAACGTAGCACCACACGGCTCTCTCTTCTGGGTTCGCCATTATTTAATCCACAAATGTGTCACCAAGTGCTTCTTTTACAAACTACTCATTGGGAAACGAAACATATTCAGCTTGTACCTTGTACCTACCTGTATAAAAGTGGACTGGGGATGTGTGATGTCATCTATAATGTTTGTCTCACTCCAAATGAAGCCAGTAGAGCCTCACAAATTATAGCTATCTATAGTTAAGCTATAGCAGTTATGGTTATCTGCAGTCAGGGTCTATATTTCTTAATCCGGATGCGCAACTAAAGAGCCAATCAGGGGCAAGGTTGTCGAAGGTACCAGCAACGAGCCATGTCAATTAAACTTGTCGCTAACTCTAGCAGAGCAACCCTGGGGAAAGATGACACCTGATTTTTGTGTTGGGACAAGATCTGACGGGAGAAGATCTAGTGAGACCAAATTGCCAAGATTCTGCACACACAAAGAAAATCATCGTGTAAGATTGTTTTCCCTTGAATTTACCTTTAGGTTGTACAAAAACCAGTTTAAACCGATTGAGTTATACAAGTTGAGAAGCTGTAGTTCCAAAAATCAGTAAAACAATGGTCGCTAAAGTGAAACCAAAATTGAGAAATGTTATTAAAAAAATGAACTTGATCTTATGATGTGTCTCGTTTTGTGAAAATTATTTCTTGTTCCACCCCAGTTATAAATGTTCATTGTCATTGTCCTTGAAAAACACAATGTGAATGTAAAGCATAATTGTTATTTATGGACATGTAGTAGTATTTCCTTCTCTCTTATAGAATAAGACTACAGCAGGGGTCTCCGACCTGTAGCTCTGGAACTACTGGTACCACCCCCTTCCAAATAACTCAGCAAGGGATTTCTGAATTATACGTATTATGCAAAATAAGCAAAATTTGATTACTTAAATGACTATTACAATTGCAAATGTATAATTTCGATGCCTTCGTTACGTTCCCTCGTGCAAGGAGAGGGGAAGAAACAATAAAAACCGAGATGTTAAAGGTTTAACTAAAAATTTTGAATTTATTTTTCAGTGCAGGTAAGGTACAAATAACAAGGGAATGTGGTCAAAATAAAGGAGTTTAAAAAAAAAAAGGTACAACCAACTAAGGATCCCTAATTAAGTGCAACAAAAAAGGAATCTAACCAAGTTGTGCTACAAAAAATCCAAAGTGTTTCAATTAAACCAAGCAACAAAGGAAGGAGTCGGCAAACTAACCAAAATGAGACACACACAGATTAAGCAACAGAAATGGCAAGCTGAGCAAGCGGAGGAAAATCCCATCTAAACTTTACAGGTGGCCTCCACGGACTTTTGGATGGAAGGGTGGCGTCTAATCCGGTGCAAGCAGATGCCCAGCCTCTGTCCGACAGACTCTGCTCCTCGCGAATCCGGGTCCAGGCTCCAGGCTCCCGGTTCAGATTTCCATGTTTTATACACAAAAACAAAAGGAGGCAGCGCGAGCAGAAGACTAAATGGCCTAGGCCTTTAACACCTAACTTTGTGCAGTAATAAAAGTATAATAGTTTATAGTTTGATAGGTTTCCAACTCTATTCTATCTAAGATCATTAGTTTCATCAGATTTTGAATTTTAAATGCCGTTGGATTTCTCATTTTTAATTTTTGTAAATCTAAAAAGACATGTTTTAATTATTTTTGTTCTGAATTTTAGTTGCTGAAATTTTAAGTGTACATTTTCAAAGTGTTTTAAATTCAAAATAAAAATTTCACCTTCAACACAAATATATTCAAGCCCTTAGATTCAAAATTCAGTGTAAAAAACACAGAAAAAATAGATCGCAGGAATGATCCAAGACTCCAAGACAGAAGCAATCGATCCAAAGTGATGTGATCTAATTTAGTAACAAACAGGAAATGGTGCAGTGAAGCGATGTGATTGGTCAGAATTAGCCTCATCCAAACCTTAAACCCCGCCCACAGATGAGAACGGCCAATAGGAAACAGCTTCTGTCCTCCTCACTCACAGGATCGATTGCTTCTGCCTTGACATTTTGGATCTTTGCTGCGAATTTTAGACTCTGTTTTAACTGTTGAATTTGAGGGCTTGGAAATATGCACTGAATATTTAAAAGCTGACATTTTAATTTTGAATTTGAAACATTGAAAAAGTATACTCAAATTCAAGATAAAAGTCATTCAAACATCTTTTTTCAGATTAAAAAGAAATGAGTAAAAAAGGTGAGAAATTCAGTGGCATCTAAAATTCAAAATCTGATAGAACAAATTTTCTGTGGAATTTTTGTTTTGTAAAAGTAGCTCACCCGAGGAAAAAAGGTTGCATACCCCTGTACACTGTGGATACCTTCACGGTGGCTAAATATTCTGACTAAAAAGGACCAGAAAATCTAAGCTGAATATTTCTTCCCATCTCCCATATAAACCAGCGCCAAAAAAATTGCAGCGTTAGCTATTTCCCCCAGCGGTTTTATTTTTGTTTTGAAGTTCACTGGCTCCGTTCTCCGGCGTCCTTTGTGCAAACGCAGTAGCAGATAGCAGCTAATTAATTACAACCACTGGGGACATATTGACTGGTCACAATGTGCAAATACAGACTCTTTTTGAACCCAGGGAGGATTGGCGCATTGCATCGGCCGACTGCCACGCCAACCGTTCATGATTTTCGAATGCTTATATGAATCCACAGCTGTTGGTTCTCATCGGGGAGGGTCTCGCAGGAGTTTTAATATTCATTTGATATGCCAGATTTGCTCACCATCCCATGTGACTGAACATCTCTGCTCTGAAGCCACCAGGATTGAACAGAAACACAGAGCTGTAACTCTTCCAGGATTTCCTCCACTAATTCTGTCAACCATAAATTCGTACTCGTTGTTGTTTTGGACGCTGGTAACAAGCGAACTTCTGCAGCTCTCCAGTTGTGATTCATACAGAGTTTTGGGGTACTAAAAAGCATTCCCTTGAAAATATATGGGGAGGTTGGGTGGACAGTGTTTCATATTTCTGGCCTCAAAGCCTAACTGCCTTTCAAATACTTTGGCCAAAGAGGTTTTCTCATTCTTTTCCCCAGACTCTGCTGCATCAAGTGTCACATAGAAAGAGTTTTACAGCCAAATAAGTGTCACGTAGAAAGACTTTTAGAGCCAAATAAACACAACCCACCTAAAACATCTTGGCACAAGCTGTTTAATTTTTTACGAAAGCCTAAGAGAAAAAACTACAGCCACTTCTTTGTAGCTCACGTCGATCTTTTATATCTCCCTATATCAACCATATTGCTATGTTTGGTTTGATAGGTTTTTTGATCGGTTCAATCTGACATTTCAGAGACTTCGTAAAGTATAACACTGTAGTATTCCCTATATTGGTCAGGCAATAATAGTAATAGTAGTGTTGCAGTCAAGACCACAGTAATCGAGACTTAAGACCAGTCTGAGACCACAGGGTCCCGAGATCAGGTCAAGACCAAGGCCTCTTAGAGTTGACACCGGGACCAAGACTTTTAAAGGTCAAGATCGAGACAAGATCAAGACCACGGCCCATCAAGCCCAAATCAAGACCATCTTTGTCATTTTCTACATTTATTTGTATTTTACAGTTATTTTGGCACATATATATCAAAGTTTTTATAAATCCATCCCCATTTAGGCTTAAAATAGGCCAAGCAACTGCACTTAAACACCCTGCGCCCCCTTTTTTTGGGCCCTCACCCACAGTTTGGGAACCCTTTCTTCAATCCCACTTCCACTGGCACTTTACAGAAAACAACTTCAAATTAATCAAGTGGGTTTTTTCAAGTTCATGACAGTTTTGCAGTGATTTTTAGCAGCATCTGCCCTCGTCAAGTGTCAGACCTCACATCTAAGACAAGACCAAGCGCCGTCAAGACCAAGACAAATCCAAATGCATTTGAGTCCGAGATGAAGGCCAGTCTCGAGATCAAAACCGGTCTACAACACTGAGTAACAAACCATGAGTAAAATATGTAAGCTGATAAACAACACTCCTGTCTGACGAAGAAAAGTTTCCTCCATGTTCCATAGTTCTCAAACGGAAAAAGGCGGCGCCCTCTTTGTGTTGCTGGAAGTGCCCCCTTGTGGTCAAACCAGAAGAGCTGGTGGAAGTGTCTGGGGTGATGAGGGAATTCTGGGAGTCCTTGCTTGATTTGCTGCCCCCACGACTCAGTTAAGTGGAAGAAAATGAATGGATGGAACTTTATGGAATAGTCTATTTTAGGTTTTACAGTCATACAATTTAAACTTTCCTGTTCTGTAAATATATGCGAAAAGCCAAATGTTTCAACTTTTGTGGAGGTCACTGTAAATCGCACATTTTTGCATAATTTCACCCCGTAGAGCCTCTCGGATGAATGGGACTGTATATTACGCTTCATTTCGGCTGCATCTGTTTGATTCTCTCTCCGTCCCATGTGACCAAACGCCTCCAACCGAAGATCCTCCAAACATAAACACAGAGCTTCAGATCAGGCGGGTTTCACTCGGGGGAACGCCGTAGCCTGGATCTGAACGCCTGAAAGTTCGACCTTGTGAGGGACTTTCTGGAGACAAGGGAGACAGTGGAGAGAGCGGTCCGTGCACTAAACTCTGAGGAGCAGACTGATTTAAATGGAAATGAGAGGAGGCTAGTTCGTCAGTCAGCGGAGACGTACCTGGACTGAAGGGCGGACTCAACGCTTCAGATAACAACGCAATTAGACATTTGCACCGAGCACGAATACAGATGAAAGAGGAGATGACTTTAGCCTGGAACAAGTTTGGGTACATTTTAACATTGAGGTTTTACTGCTCGTTTTAATGACACAGTAATATTAATCTATTTGAATTCATTTTTTTATTTTTTTATTTTTTTTAATTAAAACTACTCTCAAAGTTGAAAATAATGGGCTAGTGTAAAATTAAAACAACTTGGGTTATTTTTTCAGAAAAGGATTTATCGGGGCTGTGTATAATTTTTATTGCCTTAAGAAAAAAACTAAAATCTAAAAATGGTAAATGGTCACATTTTTTTATATGCAGATTCTACCTTCAAGACACAGCGTTTTATAACAGACATTCACATGCCAGTGAACGCACACACAGAGAGTGAGGTGAGTTAAGTGTCTTGCCCAAGGACACAATAATAGTATACATCTCTGGGAGCAGGAAAAGTGGTTTAAACGGATCAATAATAATGGTTCAGTTTCATACAGCGCTTTTTTTTTCTTTTTTTGGACACTCAGAGATGCTTTACAGTTCATTATTCATTCCTGGGTGAAGCGCCTTGCCTAAGGACACAACAACAGTATTTCACCGTCCGGCGCCCCACTGTGGCACCTAATTTTCCAGTCAGTCTCCTCACAGCTTTAAGAGGCCAGAGCTGTTTTGTCATGACAGTAAAGCTAACAAAAATTAGCGTGCTAACCTACACTTCCTGATTATTTAACAATTGGGTGGAGACAACAGACCTATTTGACATCAAGAGCAGCTTATACAATAGATCTATATTGGGACTAAACACGTTTTGCTCATATACATGAAGAAAAAAAAACAAAACGGTACATGCCCTTTAAAGGTCATATTTTTGCATTGTTTTTAATTTAAAAAATTCATTTTGAAAAAAAAATCAGATATGCTAGTTTAAAAATCAGATGATGCCTGTAATTAAAATCCAATTTGGTGCACTAAAATATTGATTTATATCTTTTGAAATCAAATCAGATTTTTCACTGTTACTATCAAATTTCAAATCAAATTATTCAAAACAATTTGGAGCATTTTTGCCGCAGCCTTTCATGTTTCCTCACCCGTAACCATGGAGATAATATTATTTTCACCTGCTGGACTCAAGGAGATGTTATTGCTTTGTGTGGAATGCACGGTATGTTATTAAAGTGTCTTGCATGGATTTAATTACGGTTACCTTGGGTGTGAGAAAGGCGCTTATAAATAAAACATATTATTATTATTATTACTACTAAAATACCTTGAGAAACATGCAATCTTACTGTGATTGGGCTCGCCTCTCCAGAGATCTGAACTGTACTGTAAAATAACTGATTGGTTCCATTAAGACGCGTTTTTTCCAACGCTGTAAAGATGATTTATCACCTTTTATTGTGAAAATGCAATATTCGCCGAAAACAACACCTCAACACTCTGCGTTTTCCCTCTCTTTGCTCTCCACGCTAAGTCACACCCCTTCAGAGCGCTATCACAACACAATTAGTTTTGTTCTGCTGCGTACAGTTTTTGTATATTTACGGAGAAAATGTATGTTTATCGGTGGATCATTGGATGGAATCTTCAAGCTAACCATAAGAAGGGTTTGAATAGGGCCCGAGAGATCACTAAATTACTCCAACACGCATGGATGTGATATAAAAACCTCTTCATGCATGTTTTTGTTGAGGGAACGACATTATGATGTGGTAGAAAGCTCAAAAAACCCAATTTGAATACTTAAATGAAAATAAACTGTGCATGTTTTTGACAACACTACAAAATGATTCCCCTTTACAAAACCGTCACATAAACTAAACTACAAAGCTACATGGAATTAAACCCACCGCAAAGCAATTTTAAACGAGAGACAACAAAGTGAACACGGACCATTAAGAGCAAGTTTTGTTCATCGGGCAGCTCATCTATCATGCTGGAACAGTGTGTTTTGTTAATTCATCTTGCCAAACAAATGCAGTGGTTCTAATCCCCGAAGCGATGCCCAGAAGATACCAGAGATGAGCTAGAATCAACTCCTGTGGGCTACAGTCGGAGCTTGATAAATTCAGTACAGCCATTTGCTAACCACCACTGTTTCGAACTGGGAAAAGTGGATAGTCAGGATTTTTATAAGTTTTTGAAATAACAAATCTTGTGAGAATCCGACAGGGTGTGTAATGTTTTCCAGCAGTGCATAATGAAGTTTAGTGGGTAAGTGCTGTGTCTTGTATTTTGTTCAAATTTCCACTATTCATAAGGTAGAGTTTTTCTTTAACCCATTCTGTCTGTCTGCAATAGTAGGTGAGCCAGACTAAGGAGGACCTAGCTGGAGGACAACCTTAAAGCTGCATTGTGTAACTTTGCAGGTAGAGGACCCGTTACTTGAATGTTCCACGGTACGGCATTAAGCTTATCTGTCTGAGTTTTCAAGTTTTTTACGTATTTTGGAGAAATAAAATCACCTGTAACTAAATAAATGCAATATGGATAAGTTTAACGCCATATTGTGGAACTTTCCGAAGCAAAACTACAATTTCTAAGGCGGTGAGCAGGTAGGGGACCCTCCACTTGAAAATTACACAGTGTGTCTTTACATAGCACATGTTACACTGTTTTCTGACCTGTTCTAATGTGTTTTTTTCCCCTTATCAGAAACAAACCCGGAGTTGTGTTTTGTTTTATTCTCATGTTTAACACACATATGTATATTTTGCATGCACCTCGTTTATCGTGGGGTGGAAGGCAGGTTCTAGTAGTCAGCTTTATTTTCTTTTTTTTACAATTATATATGTTTTAAGGCTGTAAAACTCCTCATGCACTTTACTCAGACAGGAATTAACATTTTCTCACATTTCTGTCTTGTTTAAACACTCTCAAAGTTCAAACCTCGGAAGATTAAAAAAAAATAAGTACAAACTTTTTAAGACTCTTTATGTAATAGACAAAAGATTAATTTATTCCGTAATGGTGCCCTACAGCTGAGTAACTTCTACTAGGTTTTCTCTTAGCCAATCGGGACACAGAAGACAATGCGCAGGTTTTCTCTTAGCCAATCAGGACACAGAAGACAATGCGCAGGTTTTCTCTTAGCCAATCAGGACACAGAAGACAATGCGCAGGTTTTCTCTTAGCCAATCAGGACACAGAAGACAATGCGCAGGTTTTCTCTTAGCCAATCAGGACACAGAAGACAATGCGCAGGTTTTCTCTTAGCCAATCAGGACACAGAAGACAATGCGCAGGTTTTCTCTTAGCCAATCAGGACACAGAAGACAATGCGCAGGTTTTCTCTTAGCCAATCAGGACACAGAAGACAATGCGCAGGTTTTCTCTTAGCCAATCAGGACACAGAAGACAATGCGCAGGTTTTCTCTTAGCCAATCAGGACACAGAAGACAATGCGCAGGTTTTCTCTTAGCCAATCAGGACACAGAAGACAATGCGCAGGTTTTCTCTTAGCCAATCAGGACACAGAAGACAATGCGCAGGTTTTCTCTTAGCCAATCAGGACACAGAAGACAATGCGCAGGTTTTCTCTTAGCCAATCAGGACACAGAAGACAATGCGCAGGTTTTCTCTTAGCCAATCAGGACACAGAAGACAATGCGCAGGTTTTCTCTTAGCCAATCAGGACACAGAAGACAATGCGCAGGTTTTCTCTTAGCCAATCAGGACACAGAATACAATGCACAGGTTTTCTCTTAGCCAATCAGGATGCACGTATATATACTGTAAATAAACAAAAAAAAAGAATGCAAAATTTTACACAAAAAATTAATGAAACTGCGAAAGGTGAACCATATTATAGCGAGGCACGACCACCCTGTGATGTCATGGTTACACCGGAAGTGCTCCACTGTGTATTTAAACTTCATACACCTTCACTAGAATCATTTGGATAATTTCTGCCCTGGAATTCCCCATTTTTACTAAACTAAAGGTAAAAGGAGTTGTTCTTGATAAGTACTGCAAAAAGGTGGAAAAGGGCATTTTGAGCTTTACAGATGTAGACAGACTAATAATAAAGTATTACTTAAAACACAACATTATAACATGGCTTAAAGCTCACTTGAATCCACATTCTGTAATATAGGATGTTTAATGCTTTGTTCTTCCAGCAAGATTAATATTACAGCAAGTGAACATAATCGGCACTGATCATTAGACAAGACCTACCTTCACCTATGTGCTTATGCGTATCATTCTCGGTGTGAATAATATCCACGGCAAAACTTTTTCAGACTGAAGATAGAAAATCACACATAAAAACTCACCATTTACCACTTTATCTTCGAAAAACTGCACAAACAGCTGCGTGTACGAGGTCATAACCCGCCAACTGGCCTAGAACGACAAGAGCTGAGAACTCCATCCATAACAGATAAAACGCACTCACCAACAACAGCATGCCTTTAAAGATATTCTGAAGCAATAAAAACACTTGTAACCGAGTAAATGCAGGGTAGATACGTTTAATGCAGCACCGTGGAACATTCCAGGGAAAGCAATGACTGAAATAATACATAGTGCACATCTGAACACACTTTATGCTTTGTTTTTTATGCCTTGAAACAACCAACTTTGATTAATATGCAGCTTTTGTTAGTTAGTTGATGCAGAAAAGGTAATAGGTTTAATTATTAATGGATAAATACGGGTCAATGACGTATAAGAATTTTCAACATTTAAAAATTTAGTTTCTGTTGAACTTTTTCAAATATTTAGTGTCAGGTGCATAAATCTATATTTTACATTTATATTAAGCTTTTATAGTGTTTTTTTTTTTGGTTTTTTTTATGCACATGAATTGGCTACGAATTTAGAAAATGTCATGTGGTGCGACCGAAAATAACCTTAAAATTATTTAATTTTCTAAAACATGGTTAGGATGTTAATCTAAGCTCTGAGTCATATGAACATGAGATTGAGAAAATTGAAAATTTACATGAAAATTGAAAAAATGTACAGGCTTGGATGATATTTGGTTGTATATTATGGGGAAAATTTCATGTGGGACTAAAAAATACTTGAGAAAATGCGCAAAAAAAAAAAAAAAAGGAAAAAGAAATTTGATTAGATTTTTTTTTTTTTTTGTCATTTTAAAGAACATTAAAAATCATCAGTTAAGGGCGGACGGTCACACCCCATGACATTTTAACACTTTAAGTACAAAAACATGCAAAACAACTAATGAGTTCTAAAAAAAATAACTTTGTTCCATGGAGGTCAGATTTACTAAAGGTATATTTGGAATTATTATGAAATTTTATCCTTTTTAACTGAAGAAATTGCAGTTGGATACGCTTCATGTCATTGACCCAAATAAAACGCATTATACGAAACAATACACTACAGCTTCAAAAACCTGATGTGATGCACGGTAGTTTCATTAGCAAATACGATGATAGTTAACACAGCAATATGATGATATATATTAGCAGTTAATACCCCATAGAAGTAAATGATATCTTAAAAAGTTCTTATATTACGCAAAACTAACTCTTGTGAGCTTTAAGCCGTTAAGCCGTGTGACCTGGAGTTGTGTTTTATTTCATTCACACATTTGAGTAACCTTATATTATTTATCTAACTACTTCTGTTCCACTTTATGATGTGATAAAGCTCTACTTTTCATGTTAACAGCTCCTTTTACCTTATTTTTAGGTCCGTAGAGGTTGGTACTTCCAGGTCCGGTATTATCCAAATGAGTCTAGTGAAGTTTGATGGAGTTTAAAAACATAGTGGAGCATTTTCTGCCTAAATATGCAGGATTTGTGTGTTAAACGTGTACGAATGAAACAGAACACAATTTCAGGTATGATTTTCATCGAGAAACAGGAGAATAAAACATCAGAAAACAGTGCAATATGGGCCCTTTAAATCTTTCCTAGAATCTGCTTGCCGTTGTGCTTGACTCTGAGTAGAATAATATCCGGGACAATGACAAAAGCGCTTAGAACGGAGATAGAAAATCACTACATAAAAACTGACCATTTACCACTTTGTCTCCCCCCCAAAAAATTGCATGAACAGCTGCGCGTACAAGGTCGTAACCCGCCAAATGGCCCGGAACGACGAACACTGATAACTCCATCTCAGCGTTTCCTCGAAAAACAGACAAAACGCATTCGCTCCCCAACCACGGCGACACCTCCCGCCCTCTTCCCCTCTCCGGTTTTGTTTATGCGGCGTTTTATTTCCCCCTTTCGTCATGACATTCCCGCCTGTCACCTCGCAGCACTTTGTAGAGCTGTGCCGTGCCAAGTGCCAACCGGCGTTTTCACATTTCGCCCGGGTTGCCAGTCAAGGAGCGCGAGACCCAGGAATACAAACTCATTACCCTGTTTATTCCCCCCAGTGCCAGCTGCTATTATCAGCCCCGTGCATGAAGTGGACCTGGGCTAAAGTAGTGTGCGTCCCGTGAGGTTGGACCAATTTTGAGGCGCCATCGCTCATTTAACCTGGATGCCCTGGTGCAGACACGAGCTGGACCCAACCCAGAGCGGAACGGCAGTGCTGGGGTTGACCGACATTTGGGGAAAAAAATTGCATGGGAAGGTATCTCCGCTTTGGGAGATGGGTGTAATTAGGTCCGGGTAATAAGCTTATACGAGCCGTCTGTAAACACTTGGATGCGCTGTAAAGATGGCGGCGTAAGCTAAGTGAGTACAATATGATAAAGGTCTTATATTACACAAAATGGACTCTTGTGAGCTTCACGACATGTTGAAATGTTGTTATAGATATGAGACAGTTCACTTCAATGGGCTAATAATTGCTGAAAACACTTAAAATGGTAAATACACCCAAAAATGTCTTAACACGTGGAAAAATGATGGGTATATGGTAATGATTAGTAATAATTCATCCATTTGCAAATCCTGGTGAGTAGTGTTGGTGAAGTTACTCTAAAAAAGTAGTGTTTGCTCGTTACATTGTTAAAAAGTAATCCCTTACTTTACTTAGTTACCCTCTGTGGAGAGTAACTATTACACTACTCATTACTTTGGATACTGTTTGGTGGGAAACTTCATCTAAGGCTAAATACTAATAATACAAGACCGGCAAGAACCGCCAGGGAAAGTTAATAAAAACTTTGAAGAGAGAGTTCAAGAGGAGGTGAAACCATTAAGAGGTAAATGGGTGGGGTTCGCTCAGTCTGCCCAGGGGTTAAACTCGGTGGGCAAGGGACGGCCACTCGGTGCAGGAGGATCCCCTCAAGGGACCGATCCCCAAGTATCACTGACCCCGGCCGAGCGCACTTGAGGCAGTGCGCTGCCACCGGCTCTGGGACGGTCATTAAAGCCTCGAGGTGAAGGTGGCACAACACTTGGGTCGTGTGTTTTACAGCTCCTCCCGCCCACATCTCGCTGCTTCCAGGGGCTGTGAAATCAGTGCCCACGTACACAGACAAGTAACATTGCGCTGAATTGAAAAAGGAAGTACTTTTCACACCAAAGATATTCATTTTGTCCTCTTATGTACTCATAAGGGCACGGAACAAGTTCAAACACTGGATCAGGGAGGCCATTGAAATCAGGAAATGAGACACGCCGCCGCCTCCTCTCACACACCTGGGAAACCCTCCTCCAGAGAGCACCTGCCGACAGGAGGCGTGGTCAGTCTGAGCGACCTGCAGGTCCATCAGGCTGACCACGCCTACAGGAAGTAACAACAGCTGATATACAACACATCACCACCAACAGCGGAGACAGTTCTGAAGATGGTTTGCAGCAGCAGCCGAAACATGTCAACAAGGTAAATCCACTGTTACGGTTCAGTCTTTGAAAAGAACCCGAGAAGATAAGGAACTACTTTTACTACAAAGTTCAGCAGTAGCACATTACACTATTATTACCAGAGTAGTTACGTTACTGTTACATCCAGTTATTATCAAGTTCATAAAGGTGTATTTTTAGGAAAGTCTCTCTCCAGTTTCTTCCCTAGTCTCTCTGTAGTTCTGGTGTAAATGCTCAGAGCACAAAGTTACATCAGCGTGTTTCATAGACATGACTTAATCAACGTTTACTCTTGAGAACAGGTAAAACTACAGTTTCCGGTCAGACGGGGACAGTGTGTGTTGAGACACAGGAGACCAAACCGAACGCCTCCGCACAAAGACATATGATTGGAACATTTTCTTCACGACATGAATACGCAGACATTTCCATCACACATTTCATAATTTTCAGTTTCGTTTTTGGTGCTCCGACTACTCCTTCCATTTGCCACCCCCTGCGGAGCGCTATCACAACACAATCGGAGTGCATTTCTCTGATAAAACTACTGCACGTCACATCAGGTTTGGAAATTTGTCCAAATTCTTCAAACATGCACGGATGACATCTAAAAGATTTTTCTAACTTTCTGTTTAAAGAATCAGTTAAACCTTTAAATCAAGCTTTACCTCATCCGTCATCCCAGAGTTGATCTTGTAAATCCTATATTTATTTTTGCTTGTTCACTGAAACGTTCCTTCGTGTCCTTTTTAAACTGCAGTGAGGAGCATGTTTTAATTACCCTCTGAGGCTACAGCCGTGACCAATCAATTCTCGAGTAATGGAGCGTACCGTCATTAGCAGATCACACAACATTAAACTAATATTTGTGTTTTAACGCAAGGACACTGTTACTGTGGTGATGAAGAGAGGCCGACTCTTTGAGGAGGATGGTGGTGTTTAAAGGTTCGCCTGCATAAATATGGAAGAGTATCGCATTCATTTCAAGAAAAGTTTCAGTTTTTATGCTTGTTTTTGAATGTTTTGAATGTTTTGGACTTTGCGCTCACTGCTCTGTCTTTGTTCATCTGACCCACCTGTAAAATAAACCTCTTAACTTCTATCTGTGTTGGGTTCTGCGTTTGGCTCCAAATCATAGACCGTATATATGAATGGACATAGCTAACGCGCTAGCCGTCGCGTGCCAAATAGGAAGTGCTCCAGGAGGTTTTGAATGTTTTGGACTTTGCGCTCACTGCTCTGTCTTTGTTCATCTGACCCACCTGTAAAATAAACCTCTTAACTTCTATCTGTGTTGGGTTCTGCGTTTGGGTCCAAATCCTGCACTTTATAATCCGTTACTCAAATACACAAAATATTTCTATGCCGTACATATGCAGTAACAATCAGACAAATGCTGCTGCTTTTCACAAGGACATTTTCGTTTAAAGGTGAACTTTTCTGCCATGTTACTGCTTTTCCTGGGATGTTCCGCAGTCTGGCATTTAACAAATATACAGTCGATCATTTTAAAAACGATTATCTTGAAAACTGCAAAATCAAGCTCAGTGGAATTGAACAGTTTAAGTTGAACATCTTAAGTTTATAATGAGACTGAAAAACTAGATGTAATTTTAAAAGCAATTATCCTGAAAAATACTAAAATCTCCTAAGCTCAATGATGATGTTGATCTACCAGATTATGTAGCTCTGCATAAGCGTCCTTCCACTTTAAATTTTCGAACCGTGTCCAAATTAGTTGATTAAGTTTTCCAAATTTTGCATTGAATTTTGCACAGAACGAGCTGCCTCTAGAGGGATTCCAGTCACGTGACTTTTTTAGCGATCAGCGCCATATTGTCTGGAAAGAAACTCTTACCATAAAATAAACGTTAGGCAAGAAAATGGAGAATAAACAAGTTTCCGAATGTACCAAACATTTAAGCAGTTCGGAACGTGAAAGATATGAAAGAAAACTAAGTGATATCGGTATCACTGACCCTTATGTTGTACCACAAGCTGTTTTTTATGGACTTAAATCTGTTACGGATTCTGGAAATTTGCCCGACATCGAGTATCCTGATCTTATTACTTAGCTCCTTTTTAAAACGACTTTATTCTGCCTGTACTCGGTTTACTTACTTCATGCTTTGAAATGTTTTATTATATTCATATGATAAATAGTATGACGACTTAAATATACAAAACTTTGTCCATTATTAAATGAGTTTGTTTCTAAAACTTACCACTGATAAAATGTTTCCCACAGAGTCGAGTGTAACTTGTTGCATTCAAATCCTTTCTGTTTATGGCGCCTCCTTCTTCTGCGATATGGATCACGTGGGATACGATAAAAAGGAATATATTCCGATGTACTACAGCTGTGCTTCTTTATTTGCCTTGTATTATTATTATTTACAGCGATATATACACCAAATACTTGAGAAACATCTACAAAAACAAAACTTGCTCTTAATAGTGTCACTCTGACGGGAGTTTTATTACCCGACAAGATGAAATCGCAGGATTTTGTGACGTCAGCTGGAATCCCTCTATAAAAAGGCTCTACAAGGAGACTCTGGAACCACTAGATCCAAAATCAGACTCCTGTTATCACTGTAAAATATTGGACAAATATAATTTACTAAACTGAGAATACATAAATACGTAAAAATCACGTATCCTCCCCCATTCAAACGGTTCATACAGTTGAATTTAAATACAAACACTCAAGCACCGAGCAGAGGAGCCTGTAAAATACCAGTCAGAGAGATTCTTTTGGACAGTCGGCCTTTTCACTTTGTGCAGCCCACTCACCGAATCTGGTCCCCACAGAAATAAGGAATATAACTTCTATTCAGAGCTTTAGTCGATGTGTGAAACAGCGACTTCTGGACAACCACACACAACTTCGCGTGGACATAACGAATCGCAGAAAATGTCTCCGTCTCGTTTTGTGATTATGATTTGTCTTTAAATGTATGTGCTGTGTGTTTTAACATATTCTTATTTTCCTAATATATCTGCAGTAATATTTCATGACCTTTAATGTCTTTGTCATGTGTGATGGGCTGAATGTTTTTGTGCCTATGTCCTGTTTTTTATCTTGGGTAAAATTGATCCTGCACGACAAAATCTGGCACATTTACATCCTAGTAACAATTCAATTCAATTCAATTTATTTTTGTATAGCCCAAAATCATAACAACAGTTATCTCGGCACAAAATTGTTAAAATAGCAAACAAAAATGTCAGAGAATGAGCAGAACAAGGACAAAATAATGACATAAATAAATAAAATAATAATAATCCGTAATTAATTAATAATTCAAAAATACAGAATGTCCAACATCTAGTAGGCAGATGGATAATTGTCCCAGCATCTCCTGTCCTTAGACCCTCCTTCTTCGGCAAGGAAAAACTCGAAAAAAAACACAGTGGGAAAAAAACCGAGAAACCTCAGGGAGAACCACAGTGAAGGAGAGATCCACTCCACATGTTGATCTGTGCACTGCCCCATATTTAATACATAAAATAAACTAAAACATTAAATATAAAATCCTAATCTGTTTCTATACAATTAGTGAAAATTTGAGATTATTAAAAAAAAAAAAAAAAAAAAAAAGAAAAGAAAAAAATTAAATGCAAAATTAAGTCAACGTGTATTTTTTTAATCCAATTACAGGTCTTTTTTTTTTTTATTTCTCAAAACTAAAAACATTAATAATATGTGTGGGCCTACCTCCCCACAGACCTGACATGTAACTTGGCCTGCTTGTTTCCATGGGGATAAATTAAATGCAATACTGTAAAACAAAAACAAAAAAAAACAAAAAAAAACTAACTTTACGTTGATTCAAGCAGGTTTCGAACCCTCTATCAGAAAAGTTCCAGAGTGAACCTTTAACTAGACTAAATAAAAGTCAGGAAGACACTTTTACTTTTCTACTTTTCCACAACTTATTTCACATTCTCAGCACAGACAAATACTCTTAATTTGATTTTTAAAACGGGGCCTTCAGAGATGCTTTAAGGAGTTTTTTTTTCCACCGAGCTAATAAACACAAACTCAAAACTTGGGAGTCTTGTTACCTTGGAAACGTGTCGAGTACTTTAGTGGAAAAAGCGTTTGTTCTGTCGGTCCCCACAGACCTGGGCCTATTTTCAGCCTGTTTACAGCAGGTGAGAGCTGCTCCCTGCCTCTCCAGAGAATGCAGAGTAGTTAAAGTGAATAAACATTTAAATCAAAGCACATTAGTGTTCAAATGAGTTGTATTTACCAGAGGAAAAGCGCTCAGGTATTTACGGATGATTATAGAACAAGAGCTACACTTTGTTTACTGCTTTTTTTCCGAGGGAGACGGGGCTGAGATGTTTCAAGTTTTGCAAATTTGTGCAGCTTTAAAGAGACCGATCGTGCTTAACTGCGGGTCGTAATAATGCAGACATAAAAACTAGCAAGGTGCAAATTTTTAAGAAGTTGTACCAAAATGTGCAATATTTTTGAATCCATAAAACCATTCTCTATTATCAATTACAAGTGACTTTTTGAATATTTTTTCTGATCACTTAAAACATTGCACTTTATTTATTCACTTTGTTTGACTAAATTCTATTTTAATAGTTTCTCTGCTATGCTATGCACTTTTTTTTTCAATTTTTTAAATAAATGTAATTTTTTATTTTATTGTAATTTATTTTTTTTATTTATTATTAT
>KN499778.1:0-15828 GCA_000787155.1 Scartelaos histophorus | reverse complement strand
CCTGCTTCTCGGTGAACAAGATTTAATGTGCTACAGTGAGTACCATGTTGACAAAGAAATTAGCAGGTCAAGAAACACACACATGTGCTCACAGACATCAGCGACGTAAAGCAGCCCTTAATGTTTTATGCAAATGAGAGCTCATCAGAGCGTGGTGCATCAGAGACATTGCATATTCACAGTATAGGCTCTCTTCACACATGCATGCTTTAACAATTATTTAAATGTGCCTCTGTAAGCATGTTTCATACGTACACTCAGCTGTGTGCGCTCAAAGGCAGAGAGTAGAATGGTCGTTATTATTATGAGCAGGATGTTTTCTCACACATTCCATAGAAACCATAACACTATAAAAGGGAAAGCAATTTTGAATTATCCTGTAGCATGTCACATTAATGGTGTAATATTGTATGGTAGGCAAAACACAAACATGCACCAGTGTTTGTGTAAAAATGATGTGGTTCTGTTGATTTTGTTTGTCTACATAAATCAGTGGTTCTCAAGCTGCGGGGTGGGTACATGAGTTAGTTATGGCTTAGAACTGTTAAGATTAAATGCACTTTGCTGGTGAAGGCTCCATCACCTGCTTTTTAGGTTATTACTGCCTAGAATGTTCCCTAGTCTGACATTTCACTACAGTATTTATCTCCACAGAGACAACACATCAGATGAGGTTACATGTCAGATCTGGGGAGAGGTTACCCCTGCCTACAATAACAATGCATGATTTGTCAAGGTTTTAAGCAATAAAAACATCTGTATTTGAATACAATAAAATGCAAGATAGATAAGTTTAATAACATACTGTGTAACATAAAAAAGTCACATAGTGCATCTTTAAGGCAGACTTTAGTTCATCAGAATTACATTCAAGAAAAAGACATCATCATCAATCAAAGATCTATCAATATTTTTATAGTCTCTAGTAAATATGCAGTGATGTAGATGCATTAGTCGACCACCATGTCTCCGCATAGACAAGAGTGTTGCTTATAGAAGAACTGGTTGGAGCTGGAATCAAAGCAGCGTCCTTCAGGTTTGTTGCTGCAGAGTTCGAACCACTGAGCCACTTTGGGATTTTCAAATATCTTTTTGACGCTTCATTACATAAAAACATTCAAAGCAAATTTAAAGAGCCCATATTACGCTATATTCTGATATAGTTAATGTTTTTCACTCATTATAAACCTTTGTTTCACAAACATATGTTTAACACACAAATGATGCATATTTCTATATGCATTATATCACAGATATTTATATATGTGGGACCTGATGGCCACAGATTACCAAACTAACAGTGTTACAACATTACATTACATTACATTATATTATACATTGCACTTTTAACTTGTAAATATTTATTGTATTTTATATTTGTAGATTGTACGGTTGTTTTGTGTTTGTGTTGTCTCCCCTTCCCAGGACTACAGATGGAAATTAGCTCTGAACTACAATCTGGTACAAACATCTCTGCCACTGTGCTTAATGTAATTGTACACTGTCCTAATAAACCAATAAAATAAAATAAATAACATTTTCGTTGTTCAGACAGAAAACAAAAAAGACCCTGTTCCACCTTGTGATGTCACATATAATACAGGAAGTGCTCCTGTTTTAAATTCCATATGCCTTCATTAAAATCATTTGAATGATTTCAACCCTGAAATTGTCCACTCTGTCTGAACTAAAGGTAGCTGTAGATTTGAAAATTACCTCTACATGACATCACAAGGTGGAACAGAGCATTTTGAGCTTTGGAGATGTACACAAAATAATAATAAAGGGTTACTCAAACAAGAGTGAATGAAACAAAACACAACTCCTGGTAACATTCTAACCTGGCTTAAACTTCTCAAATGTCAATTTTGCCTAATATAGGACCTTTAAAGATTCCAAAATGTGTATCCATGGCACTTTAATAAAACGCTGTACTGTTTTAGAGCAGCCAGACACATCCACCATATGTGCATTGAAGCTAAGTGGTTAAGCTCATTCTCTCGCCTCCTAATGTGGCCATACTGCAGAGGAGGGCTCGGGGAGGATGACCCATAATTCATCAGCCCGTGCCTCGGACATCTGGTGCTATCGGCCAACCTGAGCGCGGGGATGTCTCGGCACAACCATCTCCGCACGCCCCTGTCTGTCTCTCTGGGCTCTCCAAGCAATTGACTCATTAGCTCAGTGCCGACTGTCTGACGATGAATTATGCATGTGGAGGAGAGGACAGAGGGAGGAGGGGAGGAGAGAGGCAGAGAGGGAGTATGAGGGAGGTGGGGTGGTGGAGGGTCTCTCGCAGGTGGCCAAGGGCTCTCCAGGGGGCGACATGGCGGGGCTAAAGTACGACGGACAAGATGAGAAGGCTCTGCTCACCGTGACACAGGGCAGATGTTGGCTGGAGAGAGATGCTACAGAAGCAAATGCATAAGAGATGAGATGCTGTAACGCGATTAGGGAGATTACATCGTGTTCATTCACACGCACACACACTGTGTTTGCTTTTTGGAGCTTTACAATGACTTACATTATTTTCTGATGGTAATTTTAATCATGCTACTTGTCTAAACCAAACCTATTTTATCTCAGATCTGAACTCTAAAGGTTGTATATTATTATATAATTGACTGAACTATCATATTGTTACCAGGAGAGGTGTTTTGTTTCATTCACACATGTGTCTGTTACCCTTTATTCTTAGTCTATCTACATTTATGCATCTACAAAAATGCTCTGTTCCACCTTGTGATGTCATGTAGTGGTGGCTTTCAAGTTAACAGCTACTCCTTACCTATTGTTCAGTACCGTATTTTTCGGTCTATAAAGTGCACTGGATTATAAGGCGCAGTATCAAATAATATGTCAGTTGTGTCATTGTCCACACATAAGGAGCATCGGATTATAAGGCGCAATAAGAGAAACAAAACGCGTGTCGGATAAATCAAACTTTATTCAGGTCATTTACAATAACTCTCAGTTGTAGCTAACACAAAAATACAAGTTTAACAGTTGGTGATTTGGGCATCAAACATGCCCGGATCCCTCTCAACATTGTTCAGTTTTAACACTAAAATACAAAACCTGAAATCTGCATGGTGCATGTCTCTTAACAGGTGCATTTTGGGTCCTTGTACAGCACACGGCAGAACTACCGGTATGTTGCACAGTCGCCCTATATGTCGCCAACATATTACTCCTCCTGACTCGCCCACTAATACGTTATTAGCCGTAATGTGTCCAACATAAAATCGGTTGGAGGTTAAAGACAACACAAAGGTCATACATAAGGCCACTGGATTATAAGGCCACTGTTGATTTTTGAGGAAATGTCATGATTTTAGATGCGCCTTATAGTCTGAAAAATACGGTAGATTGTCAATTCCAGGGTTGAAATTATTCAAATGATTCTGGTGAGTTTAAAAACACAATGGAACACTTCCTGTATCACCACATGACATCACAAGGTGGACCAGATCGTTTTTTATTTGAGAGAAGAACTCAGCCTGGATATGCAGGGTTTGTGTGTTAAACTTGTGAATGAGACAGAACACCACTCCAAACATATTTGTGATGAAGAAATAATATTATAGCATAAATCAGAAAACAGTGTCATATGGGCCCATCAAGTATTGCTGTTTCAATGCTACATATGTTTGAAATACTGCTTTTTGCTTCTATTATGTTTTAGATTTTTAATTTCATGTCTTAAAATTGACTTCGACCAGCTAAGAAATAATTGTCAGACTGCCTGTACATAATTCCTGAAATGTACAGCTATACACATACAATAGGTGACACTTTTTCCCATGTTCCATCTGTGATTCTATTACAATTGTCATTTGCAAACTTTTGAAAGAAAGAAAATAAATAAATCATGGGAGGGACAAGACACAATTCCCATAACATGAGACGAGACAAGATGAGATTCTGGCAATTTATAATACATAAATTGTATGGTTCAGTCATTGTATCACAGCTTTTTATAACTACAGTTTCTCAAGAGACATTAACCCCTTTTTGTCCAAACATTGATTTTTGGGACAGTTTTACTTTGGACAATCTTGTGGCATAAAATCTTCTCCATCTTTTATTAGCCTTTCACAAATCACCATATGCAATACTAAAACTACTTTATGTTGCACAATGGAAATAAAACTGTAAACCTTTTTTAAATATACATTTTCATAAAAAGACATAAGCTGCAACACATAAACAGCAGAATTAACTCATAATTTGCCATAAAAGTTACTGAGTCAACCCTCTACAGCTCAACAAACCTAAAAAGAAAATGCACATATGATAAATAATGAGCCCAAAATATATTGTCCTAGCTTTCACGTATTAGTTTCATGATACAGTAATTATGCATCCTTTACATCAGCGGTCCCCAACCTTTTTTGCCCCACGGACCGGTTTAATGTCAGACAATATTTTCAGGGACCGGCGTTTAAGGTGTGGCGGATAAATACAACTAAATAATATGATATGAGCTGCATTCCAAGTGGCGAAGCAGTTTTGAGGCTTCATTGCCTCATTCGAGAGTCGGTCGCCGCATATTATGCAGAGCAAGCTTGGTGCGTGGGAATCTCCTGTTGGGATAAATCCGTATTTTAAGTAGGACTCCTGATATTGTCTGTTAAATGTAACTTTATTTTTCTTTCTACTTTCCAAAGACGTTTGTTTTTTACTCATTTTGCTGCTCCTGCGTTTCATTTTAGCGCAAACCGAGGAGAGCCTGGACCTGTGTCAAGAGTGACATAGACGGATGTAACAGAGAATTGGGTCATTTTTCAAAATAAAATATCTTTCAGATTCTTAAATAAATAAGATTATTTATTCTATTTATTTCTGTGCGGCCCGGGGGTTGGGGACCACTGCTTTACATTATGGAACCACTCACAATTCACACATTAAGTTTACGCAGACATTGGGAGAGAGGTTGGTCAAGTGTTTTGCTCAAGGACAAAACGACAGCTGTATGAGCTAGAATCACACTGCCAACCTGTGTTTCAGCGGATGTGATCGCTCAACCAATGATGTTTGTCCTAAGAGCAGGATTCAACCTGCTCTACTAAACGGCTCTACCACTTGAGCCACTGTCACCCCACTCTTAAAAAAATTGGAAACTTTTTGCTATAAACATAATGACAAATGATATTTTATTTGGAATCCGGATAAAAGTTCTTGGGTATTGAATGCACTTGTCTGGATCTTGCCCGGAGACAGAGTGTGCCCGGGTGATGGGGTAATCAGCCCAAGTGAAGTTTGTGTTCTGTCCTGGCACTGACGGATGATAATGCAACACAGCGCGGTGATTGAGCCGACACGAGGCGCCAAAAACAGGACTAAAAGTGGAACAATATACACTTTACAAACATTTGTTCTGGGACAACATGTGCCTGGTGTCTGGCCAAAAGGCTTGGGTAAGAGCCGAATTTATCACCTGTAGCCCTGCAGTACCGTGGAGATGAATAGCAACAGGCGCAGTGTTCCTCTGCCTGCGCCCCGGCCAGCCGTAGTCGAGTGGATCACAGCGCGATGGATGGCGGCACCTCTATTGGCTATTTGGAATCATGGCACTTTAATAGTTCTCTAAATCCTTTGCACAAAAGAGAAGAGTTGTGAGTTTTAAAAAGTCTATGGCGTAAAATGACCTTAAGACAAATAGCAACAGCAGAAACTTTAAATTACAGTGTCTATGGTTTCTGTAATCATTATTTTAAACTGTAAAATGGTGCGTGAAACTGGGTCAGACTCATTATGTTATGGTAAAACTTGTGCTCATGTGCCCGTTGGAGTCAAAGAGGGGGCGAGGTACCATATTATTTATACAGGAGGGATCTGTCCTCTGCATTTAACCCATACTTCAGAGCTACTGGGAAGACTAAGCTGTGGGCAGTTCATAATGCATTGCTTTTTGTTTTACTACTCTGATGCTAAGATGTGGATCCTTGTGATTGACAGTTTGAACTGACTTTGAAATAACAAAAATAAAAATAAAAACATCTAATAGTGTATCTAAACCTGTATATTGGTAAGAATCTCCTCATGTCACCAAATTTTCTAACCATTTTGAACAGATTCTTTGCAATGAAAATGTGAATATTTTTATCAACATACTGACATTTATGTGAAAAATCCCTCAGTCGTCCAGGTAGAATCCATGGCAAAAGGAAAATAAATTTGTCAACTGGACAAAAGTTGAGAGACTTTTGAGAGAAAAAGAAGCAGCTTGGATGAGCTGCGAAACATATTCAACCAAATAACTTTTGTCCAGTTGACAAATTTATTTTCCTTTTGCCATACTGCCATTTATGTTACAAAACTTCACCAGTCACTTGTGCTTGTGATTCTCTACTGTGTATGTTAAAGGTGCACTATGGAACCCGCCAATTGCTCATTTATGTGGAGAAGTTACTGCTTTTCCTGCAATTTTCCAATCTTAGTTCATTTATTCTCCATAGAGACAAGCAGGAGACACCACCAGGCCCATTTACAGGTGAGTTCTGTAAAAAAGTGACCCCACAGCGCATGTTTTTAACGGTATTTTTTGCACTAAACCCACCCATAATTTAATAAATGCATCTTAATTAAGTTTATATAAGTTTACTACCGTATTGTGGAACATTACAAGCAAAACAAAAGCATCTCCATGGTGAAAAAAAGATACAATACACCTTTAAAGTTTTTTATTTCAGTTTTACCAGCCTTGATGACCACTATTTTATCAGCCAGGGATGTTCACTTTCTGGTCATTCTCTTACTCTTTAAATATTTTATGTCCAGGTCTGTCACCTTTGTCCATTTACCAATCTATATATTGATCAAAACAAATTATATGGGGCCATTATAATTTCAAGACCAGTGAAATTTTATTTGCTCCGGGGGAGGTATCGTACTGTGCCCAATCACCTTTTATTGCGGTGATAAAATGCGTGTGATATATTAAAAACTACGTCAGTATAGTGAAGTCTGGGGAGTTGACTTTTTGCCTTTAACACACCATGCAATGTAAGAATACACATCTCCAGCGAGAGGGAAGCCAATTAAGGTGGCACTGCTGTGTGTGTGTGATGTGTGTTCAGTATCTGTACGATAATTGCACCCTCGGGGGTTTGTCTTAATGACACAACAATGCCATCTTCACTGTATCCTCGGTGAATTACAGTGGCTTTTGTGAGCCTGTTCGGAGCCTTCCTACACATGTAAACAAATCAATATAATCATAGTCACACAGGAATCCTAATTAAAGCAATAATAGCTGTGCCGTACTTAGAAAATGAGTTGCTAATATGCAAAAAGTGGATGTCATTTTGTAGCCAGGATATGGTATTGCCAAAGCACATTTTAAACACAATAGTAGGACTTTTATAGTAGTAATAGTAACACTTTTGGTAGATTACACATGTCAGACTCTCATAAAAGTCATTTTTTCAGGTTTTTCAGGAAACACAAAAAACTCCCCCCAAAATTTAAATTATGGCTTAAATTATGGCAAAGTGAACTTATGCAAAAAGTGACTTAGGTGATTATTTTTGCAAGGTACAGTATCAAAACATTTATTTCCAGTAAATCCACTTTCTCTTCCCGCCATTTAAAGGGCCCATTTTACTCTATTGTCTGGTCTATATTATAATTATTTGCACATCACACACATACCTGGAGTCGTCTTCTGTTTCATTCACGCATCTTTAACGCACAAACCCTGCATATTCAAACAGAAAACATTCTGTTCCACCCTGTGATGGCATATAGTAATACAGGAAGTGCTCTATACTCCTTCACTAGAATCATTTGGATAATTTCAGCCCTGGAATTGCTAATATCAATTAAAACAGCGGTCCCCAACACCCGGTCCGTGGGTCATTTGGTACTGGGCTGCACAGAAAGAATAAATAACTTACATTACTTCCGTTTTACTTATTTTGGAATCTGAAAGATATTTTAATTTGAAAAATGACCCTATTCTCTGTTACATCCGTCTATGTCACTCTTGACGCAGGTCCAGGCTCTTCTCGGTCACCGCTAAAATGAAACCCAGGAGCAGCAAAATGAGTAAAAAAACAAACGTCTTTGGAAAGTTTCTTTGCAAAGGGGAAAAGGCCCAGCCAGGAGACAGAAGAGGAGCCTACGACTTCCAAGAAAAAGAAAGCTACATTTAATAGACAATATCAGGAGTCCTACTTAAAATACGGATTTATCCCAACAGGAGATTCCCACGCACCGAGCTGCTCTGCATAATATTCGGTGACCGGCTCTCGAATGAGGCAATGAAGCCCTCAAAATCCACCACACCTTAAACGCCGGTCCCTGAAAATATTGTCTAACATTAAACCGGTACATGGGGAAAAAAAGGTTGGGGACCACTGAATTAAAACATAGAAGCACAGAATCATCAGCCTTCTAATGGAAATACAGTCATCAAGGTTAACAGAGAATGAACAATACAACACAAACTGACTTTTTTGCCCCCCCTAATCTAGCACCAATGAATCAACTGACTCCTCTGAGTTGGACCCTCTATAGGTCCAGGGACATGCACTTCTACCACCACACCAGGCTCCAGGCTGTACAGGCTCCTGGCACAGTCCACAGCAGGAGGCATGACTTCAGAACACTTATGCTATGGGTGCATTGCTCAGAGGTGACGGGGACGCCATTCAAAGGAAATAAGAACATTGGGTCCTCATGGTGATTATGAAAAGTGCACAAGTGCTATTCGAAAATCCATTTGGAGCTCTTATTATTTCCTTAACAAATTACCTTTAAAATAAAAAGAAAAAAATCCTACTGCAAGTTAAAATGTCGCTACTATTCCAATTTTAGTAACCTGACTTACTAAAAAGAAAAACACAAGAAAAATATATTAAGCACTTTGCTATTTAACTTGCAGCTCCCTCATGGCACCATTAGAAACGTCTTCCACAAGCGAACACTCTAAACTTCAGGTCAGGACGATAATTTGCTGCAGTGTTTAACAGCCCTTCAGATGTCAACATTTACCGCGGGACTCCACATCAGCTGTCCGAGCCTTTGTCTCCCTGATAACTACACCATACTGGCAGCCATCTTTGACCTCACACAACCCACGGCCCGTCTTCTGACATTTGCAGCATTGATTAGGCCTGCGTGGTCTAACTTGACAGGAGCTCCAAGCAGCCTCTGTCTTTTGCAAACAAAAGCCTCGCACGAAACGCTTACAACTATCCTCTTCTCTTTCACCTTCACATCACAATTGTTGTTCTGATTCGCGTCGGCTGCGACTCCGCTCAGGGGTTTTATTAGCGCCTAATAGGTATGTCATTTGAAGGTGACAAATCTGACAGCTATTTTATCCAGCGTGCATTGTGTGGATGTTTTAATAGAGCCGTTGGTACGTCTCTAAGCAGAAAAAAAACAGCACAAATTGTGATAGCGGAGCTGGAGCTTTCTGTTGTTTTGATTCCTGGAAGTTTTACCGTGAGCTACAGTGCAAAAAGCTTTGTTCTAGCATGAGGGGATATAGGGGATTGGGCAGTCATGTGTTGTAAGGACACGAGAGGTGATGCCGCAACAAATCCCTGAGATAGACCCCAGCTCCTTCTGTATTCTACCCCAGTCACCTGCTGCGCTGTGCATAATGCAGCGAACTGTTCAACTGCAGGCTTTACATAACATAGTGACAAAGCAAACAGCTGAAGCTCCTGTATTATGCTAAAATGACTCTCGTGAGCAATGTTATAAAGTTGTTTCCTCATCAAAAACAAAGCTGGAGCTGGTTTTGCGTCATTCATGTTTGACTAACCCTTTATTTTTAGTCTGTCTACATCCCCAAAGCTTGAAACACTTCTTGACATGTCATGTAGTGGTAGTTAAGACAAAACCTTTTACCTTAAGTTCATATTGCCAATTTCAAGGCTGAAATTATCCAAATTAAGGTGTGTGGAGTGTTTTCTGTTGGAGAAAAGAATCATAAATATGCAGTTTGTGTGTTAAATACGTGTGAATGAAACAAAATAAACTCCAGGTACGTTTGTGATGAGGAAACATTTTCACTCAGATCAGAAAATAGGGTTATATGGGCCCTTTAAACATACGATTGACATAATAATAAGAATAATAATTAAACCAGTGCTATGTAACTTTTGGGAGGTGGCTCTTCACTCATAAGCTTCCATGTAATTGAAAAGCTAAAATAGAAAGCTCTGTCTCTCAGGGGGAGATGGTTGATATTCTAGCATGTTGTTTTTCTGTACAGTTTTTAAACCATCCTTGTGCATAAGTTGTATTTTCATAACGGGTATACTTTATTTCAGACTGAAGTCATACAGGGCTGGATGTTCTTTCTGCTGTGTGGGGACTTGTTGAATTATCCAGCACCTTCTCCCTCTGTTGTATTATTTTTATTAGCTATATCTTATTCTCCTCGGCTGCAATCCCATTCTGCCCACAGGGATCATTAAAGTTTAATCAAAACTGAACTACAAAAATCTACCATTTTAAATTATTCTGCTTTGTACAGCGTTACTATTACTTACAGTTTCAGCAGCCTATTACGGCAAATGTATTAAATAATTATCATTTTGTTGCCATAACCTTTTTTTGGCAGCAGCGCAGGAAATTAACATTCTGCAGATGTACAAAGCCTGCCAGATTGTTTAATCATAAATTAGCATTTCTTGTATTATTTGGTCTCATTATCAAAGATCAAACATTTCCCTGTATAGCATGATTAAAAATGCATCAAAAGTTTAAAACCAGATGCTCCCAGTTCAAGCTTTTCCTCACTGTGTTCAGCGTTGTTGGTACAATGTGGTGCATTGGAGTCTGCAATGCAGGGGGCTCACAGTCTGCCCTCTATTTCACTTGTCATTGGCCAACACAGACACTGTTACTCTTACTCTAAGCATCCACAACATGTAGTCCAGCGAGTGAGGAGAGGTGGGAGGCCAAACAGACAAGTGAAAGTGATCCATAGGAGGAAGGAGGAGAGCCTAGACTGTTAGCTGTGGGGAGAGAATGGGATGATTGGAGGGCAGACTTGTGGTTTCTCAGTCTGAATAGTGGAAGAGAAAAATTGTTCTGAATTGTCCCAGATTGTTAAAAACAAAAAAAGTAATTCAGTTTAATTGGTTATTGATATGGAAATTGTTGTCCCTGTTATCTTTATTCATATGCTGCTAATGCAGACCTACAGTGTATATTTTTCCTACAAGTAAACACATGTGATGTGGTATCAGGAAACATCAGCTTTGTTAATAAGTTTTCAGTGATCATTGTAGTTTACGCTCTGCTCCATATTTGTTACATATGCTTCATTTACCTTATGGCAGAATGGGAACACTGATAATGGAAAGACCCTATCTATCTATCTATCTATCTATCTATGTATCTATGTATCTATGTATCCATGTATCTATGTATGTATCTATCTTTATCTCTATCTCTATATCTATATTTATATCTATATATATATATATCTATTTTTATATTCACAGGCTACATGGGGTTTACGTGCCTGCATTGACTCAGCTGTGCTCACATACTACAACATGCATGTCCATAGGACTTGAGCTCCCTGATCACACCCTGAGTGCTCCATCTTGTATTCAGCCGTCAGTGGCACATTAGAATTCATCCCTCATCATCTGCCAAGTTATGACCTAGTAATGTTCAGCCCCTGTGGCCTCGGAAAATGAATGATAAACCAAAGACATGCGACAGACATTGGACACAAGGAGGAAGTGAAGTGTTATTCTGATCATGTTTACCTCCTCTAAAACAGACTACTATCAGAAATATGAATAACACCTATAGTTTTAACTTGTGTCCTGGGACTCACTCCAAGTGTATATCTCCCGTCTCAAGCAGAACATCTGCCAGTTTTTTTAGCCAGTGCTAAAAATGAATGGGAAGGGACACACCGCCCCCACAGGGCGCAGAGGGTTCAACACGTCATGCGTGCGTAGATTTCAGAAAATAGAATCCTATCTATATTTGGAGGTGTGCATAAGGCACATATCCTGTTTAAAATGTATAAAAAGCATGTTTTTGTGCAATTACCACCAGTGCAACACATTTGTGGGTCACTTATGTGTCGTTTGAAGGCGTCAGGGATCAAAAAGTCTTCAATTTGTGTGTTTAAAATACTTTGGAAAAGCTTGCGTTTGACATGGTCGGCCTGCTCAGATGGTAAATACAATTCAAATCAGATCATCAGTCATTTTCATTGTGGCTGTACACAACAATAATGCTTTTTCATTGAAAATATAGAGCCTAACAGTGCTGTGACCACTTGTTCTTCTTGAGCTGGAGGTGTGGTCAGCCCTGCAGTGATGAGTGACACATGTTTTTTGCGTTTAATCAAATGGAAACATTCTTAAGCATTCTCATCCCAGGCTCAGACTGCATCCAGTGCAACTCAAGTGAGGCAATACAGTATAATAAAACTCAGGAGCTCAGCCCACCTGCTGTACAGTGCGGTGGATTGTGTCTACTGGGAGTCTGTTCTGGCAGGACACCGGGGCCCACCACAAGGCTTTATCCTTAAATGTTTAGTGATCATGGGAACACATGGTCTCACACATGCAGCTTCAAAGGCCATGATCACAATAGCACAGCTCTTTGTATGCGTGTCAACAAAGGCAAGTAATGATATTTGGATGTTAGTACGTCAGTACTTTTAGTTAAAAACAACAACTTCACACAATCTGATTCATACTGTGCATTTTTGAATGATCAAAGGAATGGGGGCACTTATTTCTGCATAATAGTGGCACACATGTGGTCACCCTGGTGCCAGACTGAGCTCTACACAATGTGGCAGGGGCATCACCTTGTCTGCTCTTATTCTGTGCGCCCACTGTTTTTCACAGAGTAGCCAGGGATATGATTAACTTACATCCAGACACCAGCACCACATGGGGAGATGCTCGGAACGCTGTTATGGTGTAAGAACAGGTCCGATTGCGGGTTGCCTTGGGGACTTGGCAAGGGGATCAATACAAGCGGGTGACAGCCGTGGACTTGATTAAAAGTGACTGGTACATCTGGCAGGCCGGGCCATTACTTTCCCACTCGGAGTCCCCGGGGTGAGAGAGCGTGAAGTGACAGGCCTCAGTCAGGGCTGCATTACCGCCTTTCTGCTGCCCCCCAGATACAGAGACCGGGGCAGGAATGGGCTGATGGACGACCCAGGGGAGAGACCAGAGGAGAAAGAGGTGAAGGTGCAACATGATGCTTTGCTAAGGCTGTATACAAATACTATACTATGTCAAACCACACATAGGCGACATGTCAAGGGGATTCTGGCACTTTTGTATTTTAGACAGACACATACTATGATTATGGTACAATAATACAAATGTTTCTGTCAGTTGATAAAATACGTACTATGTCTATACGTACGCATTTTGAGCTTTGGAGATCTAGACAAACTAATACTAATGGTTACTCAAACAGGAGTGAATGAATCAAAGCACAACTTAGTTATGTTTTTGACGAGATTACAACATTTTATCATTGCTAAAAGGTCACAAAGGTCAATTTTATGTAATATGGTCCTTTTAAAAGTAAAGTGTCAAAACAACCAACTGAGAAGGAAATTCACTTTTGTCATTCTAACGAAAATTAAATATTGCCAAAAACATTTATTGTGACAAATAAGGTTGGATATGAATTGCAGTAGACAGATTTCCAAGTTTTTGAATAGTTGAGCACATCGAGCAAGTTGTCCAGAAAGTAAATCACCCTTCGAATAGAGGCCTAAAGCCAAAATAAAGATATTCAAGCCGCGCCAACTCGATTCAATCATAACCAATCTTTGTGCCAACGAGGATGTCATGTTCCTTTCATAAGTTCACTTACTGTACAGCAGATCTCATCTCCACCATGGCCCAACGCAAGTGCCAAGTATCAAAGGGAGCCTGACATTAAACAGCGTGTGATCTTGATGTACTTAATCTCTCCACGAGACTACAAGATGCGTCTTTACTTTGGAGCAGCGTGACACCCATTGACATAACACAGCAGCTTTTAACAGAGCGATAATGGACAGGCAGCATGTCACCAGTGAGGGCTAGGAGTACAGATGGAGTTCACATGGAGCCGAACAGCTAAAAAAAACACTAAAATCACGAAGAGCACAGCAGTAACTGTCTGTGTCTGTGTAGGACCTGGAGACAAGACCTGCTCCTTCTTTGGCAGTGCTGTTAGTTAAAACAGTTATATTATTCATGAATTTAATAGTTTGATAGTCACGTAATTTGGCCAATTCATGTCACTTGACTTTTTTTTTTTTTTTCATCTTGAAGAAGTCACTATATGTAACCTATCTCCCCTATTGGAAAATCAAAAAAATGCACCTCACTAAAGGAGAAAAGGGGAAACACTTCAAGAAGACATAAGTTTTGGGATTTGATTCTTATCTGCTGCCTGGTGAGTCACTGACACCACTTAAAAGCAGTGAAATCCTGCCAAAACTAACTTTTACAGACAAGCCCTGAAGGCATTCATGAGCAGAGACATTACTTCTTGAAGTCCAGTTGCCTGACTGATCCTAAAATATACCACACAGACAGTGGACCAAATATTATCGGTAACAGGACGGTAAAAGTAGGTTAATGTCAAGGCTATATGCAGTCGTTAGCAATTCTAAGTTTGAAAACAAAGTTAATGCTACTTTAAACTGAATCATTGGAGTCCCTCTGATAATCCACTGTGACAAAGCGTCTAATCCTCTCTTATGAAACTTGTGTGTCACCATTTTGTATCCGTTAAATATGTGTGCACTGCCACTCTGTTAACAATAGCAAGTCACTACACTTATTGATTCAGAAAAGCTAAATGAATGAGTAACAAACCAATGAAGATCAAAAAGGACAAAACAAACAAACAAAATCTTATTAGTTAGTTTTTCTGTGATGTACAAAGACAAAGACTGCACAGAGTGGAAGCATTTATCATTAGGTGGAAATAAAAGCAAAGTTAGGCAACATGCAGCATTTAAATAGTGTAAATGTTCCATTCTGAGAACTTTATGTTACGTTGACCTTGTTTAAATGTACTGTGTTACCTTAAAGATGCAAAAAATACTGTGTTACCTGTTTCATTTCATCATGTTATGTTGAGCCGAAATAATTTACATTTGATTATGATTTCTTTAAAATATGTACTTTAATTTAACATAAAATATTCACCTGGGCAAAGGAGATGTAATATTAAATAGGGTCAACATTTCATTTTTTTTGAAGGTCATCACTAAGTTTATGTGTGTGCGCTTATGTCCTCAACTACAGGAAGTGTAAATGTACATATCCATACACATGTATGTATATTTATATCACAAATGACTGAGGTCACCATGGTAACACTAATGACATCCTGTTGCGTGGCCATCAGAAATGTCCCCTCTTCTCACATTAGGCTGCACAGGGCGAGCTGTGAGGTCGTAATTAATGTAAGCTCTGTTTAATGACCTGTTCATGACAAACTGATATAATGAGCAATGGAACAAGAATACTTTTTTCAATAAGCATAATTAGTCATTTACTTTGCAAGTAATTTAGTACTACAATTAACTGACAAAAGTGCATGCAACTTTCATTTTAAATTGTTTAGTAGTATAAAATATACACAAATGAACTGTTTTCATTGTGTTTGGACACTTTGGTGGATTAAATGACAATAATAAAACAATTTGAGTCACTCATATTACTGCAGTACGTTACAGTGTCCGTATCACTGCTTGTGAGTCTGTGTCGTACATGTTTTTAGGCCATTTCCTGCAAGCTAACGTGCCAAAATTATCGATTATCACGCGACATCTACACTTCACTTCACTAATATACTGAA
>KN499777.1:10440-26607 GCA_000787155.1 Scartelaos histophorus | reverse complement strand
GGGATTAAAGGGCTGTGGGGGGTAACTGCAGTAATACATTTGTACACCAGGGGGAGTGTGAGACCTGGTCATAAACAACCATCTGAAGGAAGCTCTTTTACACTAACACCACTGACATTTTTAAAAGCAAATCTAACTCAATTATATTTCTTTAAATTGAAATGCTTAGTTTACTACTGTTTATTTTTAATTCAGTGTTTTTCTTTTGTGCAATTGGCTTCCTATTTTACAATTATTTTTGTAGTAGATTATAATATATAAGTATGAAGAATTTGCACATCAATGTAGCCTAATAATGGGATTCAGTTTCCTGTTTATAGGTGATATTTTGATATTTGTTGCCCATTTAAAACAATATATTGTTTTAAATAGATAATTGCTATGGCAGTGTTGCTAGATTTTCATCATCCTAATACACACGCAATTAGGATTAATTGATTGACTAGAATTAGACATAATAAACACTTGTGCTACAGTATCAATATACTAATAAAACATTTTCTTTAAGCGTCTTTTTTATTATTATTGTATTTTCTAATTACAAATTTCCTTGATCGTTATTTCACTACTTCACCCCCTACCATAAGGATTGGACTTGGACAGCAGCTCAGCCCTAACAGCTGTAGACAGACACAGGGCAGGAGGGTTTGTCACCTGCTGAGGCCACTTCACATTTGCCCCCAACACATGTGTCCCACAGATCAGCCCCAAACAAAGCAGACCTGTTAGGCTACAGCTCAGTGCATACCTCTGGATTAGGAGCGCGTGTGTTCAAGCTGTAAAACTGCCCAACTGCTCCTGTGTGTCACTGCTCTGTGCAGTTTGATGTTTTAGCATGTTGTACATGTATACAACCTCTTTAATTACTAGAGGCCTATCCAATGGCTTATGTAAGAAGTATACAGGTCCTTTCCTCTGAATGTTGACATTATGAAATAAGAAGACTTAAACCCAGACTATAGACACCCTTGATGTTTATAGTGAGTGTAAGTGTCCCTGGTCCATTTGCTGCCCTGCGCCTGTCCATGTCAGTAAAAGCCTGAGCAGCAGATGACGCTGAGTGGGACCAACCCTGCAGTTTTTGGTTACAGACTGGGCTAAGTGTACACAGACTCTTTGTCAAAGGCCTTGTGTAAAGAAACCCTTCATTCAAGTTGGACCCTGAGGACCACCTGTTGTCACACACTTCAGCTCTGTTGTACGAGCGCAGGGCAGCAGCTGACACACACAGCCACAACTCAGGTTTCTGTGAGGAAACGCCACATGCATTAGCTGCACTTAAGGTGTTAATCTGAACATTTGACAGAAGCATATTATGTATTTGAACACTTTTTATTTATTGTTTTTTATGTATGATTTACTCTCTTTTATTGTCTTAAATTGTCTGTGCAGTACTTTGGAAATGTATAAAATGTGCTATATAAATAAAGTGGATTGGAAATATGCTTCACATGTAACTTTGTGCCTATGTGACTCGAAAAGTGGCTCAATGAACCTTTACTTTAAGTGTGTATGACAGATTTTTATGATTTTCTAATTTTGACTTAACTTGGTGGGATTATAGCTATTGTAAATGTACAACCTATGGATTTACATCCACCAAGAAGCAATTTGTGAAGAAAAGTAGAAAAATATGTAGTAAATCACTGGAAGTAGAGAGTTTGAGAGAGACAATGTCATAATACAGAGAAATTCAGTGCAGTTTACACACAAGAAACACATCTTTTCAGATACTTTAAACATAATTTTAATGAAATGAAGGTTTTCTCGTATCTGTATTTGTCAGATAATAATTTCTGTAATTCTTCTACATAAAACTGGAAAAACTAATCTGAGCAAAAATCTTAAATATAATGATCTTAATTGTGTTTTAGCAAAATGCGTCTAACCTGTCATAGGCACTTTAAAAAACAGGAAAAATCCTGTATAGTCTGTTGCTGCTGCAAGACTAACTGTAATTTATCAAGAATGTATTTATTATTTTTACTTGCAATCATTCTGCAAGCAGGAGAGTTTGCATTCCTTTTGATAGTGGAAGAGTATATCTTAATAAAATGTGGTGCAACGAATCATTTTAGTTTAGTCTTGGATTTGTGTTGTGTCCCTAAAAGCATGTCATCAGTGAACTTAGAACAATGTGTAGAAAGAAAAACAATGTTGGAAAAGTAGGACTCCCAGGAAGAACAGATTTGTATCACAATGGGATAAATAAATAATAATATTAAATGTAGAACCTCCTCTAAGACTCAGCTCAAATTCAAAGATTGTAGGGGATCAGGGGGAAATTTTCTTTTGTAACTTTAACACTAAAAATACAGATATTTGATTAAAATTCAAATAGTATTTTACAGCCAATTACAACTATTTGAAGTAATATGTGCAGTTGAGACAGGGTGCTCTAAAACAGATGTGTAGAAGCCTATGGTCAACATTTTGTGATTTCTAGCAAAGACACAAAATCCAACCAAGGAAAGAACCACATTCATTCACTCAAACTTTATGTAAGTGCAGCTGCATACCTAAATATGGAAATGTACACAGAGATTGTAGATAATTATAGCTCTGACATAAAGATATCAGGTCCAAAGGAAAAACAGGCTTTCAATAAACAAGTGATTAGGCAATGCCTCAAGGGACCTGGATCCTGGTGTCAAATTGTGAAATAATAAGTAGTGCATATTATCTGAGTTTTCATTTGGGAGCTATGTAACACAACAGGAGAGTACATGGGAACACGCCAGAGTATTACTATTTAAGAAGATTAAGATCACTTTAAAATCTATTTCCGACACACAAAACACTCAGGACTAGTACTTCCACTTCATAGTACTCCTATATAATATTTTGTGTATTAATCTGGTTTACATAGAATATGAGACAAAGACACACTTACTCTTAAACTGCATTTAATGAATGATGTTTCAATTAGTAGATCTTCCTCAGGTCATGACCAGTGTGCAGACTTTGTCTCATTTTCTATGTTCAGTGGAGCAGCTAAGCACCAGTGATGTGCACATATACCTTCACTTTTTATGTTAATCTGTTTTACCACATCAATATTTAGGTGGTACATACACTTCCAGCCGTTTGGCAACGTTTGTGAATATGTTTGGCAAAAATCTTTTTCAATGTATTTTTTTTACCACTTTCTACATTTTATATACACACGGAGGACATTTAATATATGATGCAATGTATATGGAATTATGAAACAAAGGAGAAAAAAACTTTTTTTTGTTTAAATATTTTATATTCACATCCTCAAAGTATCCACCCTTTGCTGTGTTGCCAGTGCTGCAAACCTTTGGACTTCTTAATGAGATTAAACCTAAAACAAGTTTTTATTTTGAGTTTATGTTTTGTGTGCTACATTCCATGTGTTTATTCATAGTTTTTATGCCTTCAATGAGAATTTACAATGTAAATAATCATGAAATAAAAAAAGAAACATTCAGTCTTTCTTGAAATTGTGCATTTTTAAGTGTGTTTTACTCACAGTTTTGCTCCACTCCAGCCCAGTGCAGTGATGCTGTTTGATATAGGACTGCATCTCAGTCCAGATTGACAAGTAAGAGCGTACCCAGTCCACGTGGCGTCTGTCACTGAAATGATGAAACACATGCAACTCAAATAACAGTTTAAAGTGGCTCTAGTTAAACACAATTATAGAAAGCGTTTAAGAGTTTTAGCATTACTTAAGAAATTTAGTAATGTGTGGTAAAGTTTTAAAGGATAATTGCTCATGAAACATAAGCATATTTGTCTCTAAAACTAAGGCTTACCTTTCCTTGTAGTCTTTAAGCACTCTGTTGGTGTAAAAGGTGGCAGCGTCATTCATCTCTTTCACATATGGACCAGGCTTTAGAGTCTGAAACATGTAAAATAATGACTTTCATTAATATAGGGAAAACTCTAACATTTAGCATGTGGGATATTGTCTGACAGTGACATACACAAACCAGAACCCAAACCAGAGTCAAGTGGTTTAACTTTAATCTAAATGATTTTCAACTTAAGACTGAGAGGGAGAGATGCCACTCTGAAAAGAAACAGCCTGCACTGGATAAATACTTGCGTGCAATGTGTTTTTAAACTATGTAGATCTGTTTGTGACTATCAACCACACTGTAAAACCATAACTATAAATAATATGTCATTGGAATGATGAAAATAAAGTGAGCTTTTCCAAGAACAATTCATCAGGTCTTTAAACTTCATTAGCTTATATGGGTTTTACTGTGGTACTATTCCAGTGATCATTTGCATTTTCCCTGTTAGAAAGTTGTCCATTGGTATTGATTTTCAACATGGTATAAATATTGTTCACTGCAGTGTCCCTTAGATCCAAACCAGTAAACTGTGTTTGATCCTATTTGTTTTGTGTTTTCTTGAGTGTAGAGTTAGTCCCTCACCACTGCCACCCAGCCCAGAGCGGGGATGCTCTCGCTCACAGCAGAGAGGTGGTTAAAGAAGTTACTGCCGCGGTTTCGCTCCCTGAACTGTTGAATTTCCTGGATGTGATCAGATATCGGCTTGAGTAGGTCATGCAACTCCGTCTGGAGAAGAAAGGCACATACAGAGGTGAATTATAAACACCATAAATTCTTTGATTCTTTAAATCTAAATATGACTGGCCTATGCTTAAAAGCACTGCACTGCACAGATGTAAAACTAATTCCAGGAAGTTTTTGTAGGGCACCAATTGACTCTTGCAGTGTTTAGTATTATTTTGCATCATTAATTATCGTGCACAGACTATTAGACTGATCTTACTTGATTATTAGACTTGGACACATTAGAATTTGGACACAGTAGCTCACACAACACAATATAATATAATAATAAAGCACAAAAAATGTAAACAAGTAGCAAAAATCGCAAGAGACTGGTGTCAGATAAGGCATAATACAAAATACAAATGTACATGTATAAGTACAAATAAAATATAGTATAACAAATATATTTTGAATATATATAAGAGGTGAGTAAGGAAAAACAGTGCAAAAATGACGATATAGGGTTATCTATTCCATAAGTATAAAGCCAGGTGTATTGTTGTCTTGTAAAAACACAACACTTTTTATTCAAGGCTGTATGAGACTTTCAAATGAATCTTCACTCAACCATGGACAAACTGAAATCACTAAATAAAATTGGACTTCCAATTTTCTTTTCCCTAAACCCTGGAAAACAAGGATATTCACACTAACTTTATTACCCATAGACTTTTTCATCATTGAAACACAGAGATCTGTGGCTCATCTCCTCTTGCTCCCTCTTTGTCCCGTCACTAAAGCATTCCAGGGTTCACGGGGAGATCCCTGTGTCCTTGTAAGGCAGGGCTCTCTCTCTGTTTATATTTTATCTTTCACATATGCCGGGAAGCATGAACCTTGGAAAACATGTCCAGATTTAAAGTTGCACTGTGTAACTTTTTCTGGTGAAGGGTCTGTCTAGTGCTTTTCGCCATGGAGATGTTATTGCCTTGTCTGGAATGTTTTACACTATGGTATTAAACCTTTCTATCTTCATGAAGGCCAAGCCACACTAAGTTATAGGTCTGATCTGTGAAATGGCAATTCCGCTCACAATCAGAATAGCTGTTTTTTTAGGTATTTTTGAGCTATAAAACCTCCTCAACGCGACTCAATAAATGTAAGGTAGAACTATTTAATGTCACATATCTGTAGAAACAAGCAGGTGACAGACCCCAAACCAAAAACTTACACACAACACCTTTAAATTAAGTAGCTTACTAAGTAGTTACAATCATTTTTAAAAGAATTGGTCCCATTATCCTGCAACATTTTATCACTTCAGTTTTGGACCATTAGTGTTTAGATTAAGCTAAATTGAAACAAATTCAAATTAATATAATTGAGGCAACAATATATAGAGTTGTATAGCAGATTTTGTATAGGAAGACGAAGCGCTTTTCTCTGCATCCTGAATTCTTGGCTCAATCAAACACACATGATCTCAATGAGCACACAGACCCATCTTTCACTTTAGGTTTGGCTCTTTTTTTCTCTTTATCCTGTTTTAAAGTGGTAATGTAGTTTTTAGCACAAGAACTGGATATAGTGTTTTTATATAATTCAATATTTATCTTGCATCATTATTATATATTAAAAAAACATGCTTCATTTATTTTCTGTACTACAAAGAGATTGGTATATGTACAATAATGTACATCTTACCAGGTGAGTTTTAGGTCAGATCAGTGGAGATGCAAGCCAGCTACCAGTAAGAATGCATATTTAAGTGTTTTATTTTGTTTTTGTTTTGTTTTTTAGCTATAACAACACTTTGGATGAAATGCAAGATAGATAAGTTTAATGCGCTCCTGTGTGGAACATTACAGACTTCTCCATGAGACAGAAAAGTTAGTTAGTGCAAGTAAATTACAAAAGGAATCAAGCATAGCTGAACATCTGGAATTGATAGTTGATGTAAAATGCAGTACAATAAAATAGAGATTGTTATCCCCAGTCCTAAATAAATCTAGGTCTAATATAATGTATGATAGTCAAAGTCCACAGAGCACCTCTTCACACACACAACACAGAACAGGTCACATGTGAGAGGAGCACAACAGACATCAGACTCAAATATAGAACATGCCCATAAAAAGACAGGAACACCACAGCAGAACAGACAGAGAGAAAGAGGGGGGGGCAATGAGAGAAAGAGAAACACACACAGAGAAGGACAAAGAGAGAGAGAGAGAGAGAGACATGGAGAGAGGGTTGAAACAAGGAGAGGGAGAGAAAGAGAAAGAAGAGACAGTGGGCAAAGAGAGAGAGAGAAACACAAGCAGAGGGCGACAAAGAGAGAGGGCGAGAAAGCAAGAGAGTGGGAGCAAAAACAGAGAAAGAAAGATAGAGAGAGGGGCAAAGGGGGGGAGAGAAACACAAGCAAGAGAGACAATGACAAAGAGAGGGAGAGGGAGAGAGAGAAAGAAGAAAGGAGGAGGGAGAGAGAGAGAAAGAGACAAAAAGCGAGAGAGAGAAAGCGAGAGTGAAATAGATTACCGAGGGCTCTGGACACTCTCTCTTCACACCATTCTGACAAGTAATAAAATGATGTTAATTAAACCTATAAACTTATTTTTGAAAGAACAGTTAAATACATATTTCATTATACAAGAGCAAGTGCAGAAAGGTTGCACGTTCTAGGACAACCAAAATATTGTTCCTCGCTACAGGCCTATAGTCGCTGAGATAGTAACTCACATCTCATCACTCGATTTTTAATAACTAATGGCAAAACATATGGCAAATAAGACTTCCTTCCTAAAATGTAAACTGTTAATCTATGTCACAAAAATCAAATGTCCCTGGCCTCTCTCCATCGCCTCCCTTCTCCAATCCCACCCTGTCATGTAACCCTTACTTTTATGTTGTTTGCATTTGAGACCATCACTGAATGCTCTTTTCACAGGATTTTAACCAATGACCTGACAGATAGTGCTGGTCACTTCCTGGTGGGCTCTGTGGACCCAATAACAGCCACACAACACAAACAGAAGGCCAATGGGATGATATCATGGGCTTATGCCTCTCTCCCATTACCCTCTTTATGAACAGGACCATGCAGGGAATGTGTTGTATTAGCGTTTTCTTCCTCAAAGAGCAGTGTAATCCCTCTGTGAACAGGATGGGCAGCTCTGAGAGGGAGGGGTGGTCAAATGATGTGACAGTAAAGACTATATTCTACTATATAGATTACACTGTGCTCTCTTATTATTACTGAATATGTGATTTAGAGAGTAGGAGGCTGGGCTCTGTGTTGAACTCACTGTGAGACTCATGGGCCATGGCTTCAATAATTTGCTTAATTCCCACACACACACACACACACACACGCACGCACGCACGCACACACACACACACACACACACACACACACACACACCATTTTAAGATTATACTTCCTGTCGTGTTGACACCTTGCTGGGGGTCTCCTATGTGATTTTTAAAGGACATCAACTGCAAAGTATCAATAATTCTGTGTGTTTGTGTGTGTGTGTGTGTGTGTGTGTGTGAGCCCTTAATTACCTTAGCAGGCTGCTGGTGGGTTGCCGTCATTTTGAGAAACTTCCTTTGCGTTTGTAGAGCCTTGAGCACCATTTCCGCCTGTCAAAGAGAAAACATACTTAGTTTAACGCTAATAAAAGAGTTCATATATGAAGCAAAGTCCTTAAACTAAACATAGAACTGTGGTTTATATGGCTTTATTTGCATGCTCTGCTCAGGCCAATAAAATCTCCATACACACATTCACACAATGTTTTGTAAGTACCAGCCATCCGTGTCCTGTGTGTTTAGAGAGAGACCTCAAGGTTTGGGCCAAGGGAACCACCGTGAGCTTTGACCATATAAGGAGCTCCCGAACTTACTACCTCTGGCTTCATTCAGTCCATTATCTCCTCACGCTCTTGGGGAGATGGGACTCTTAGATAAAGAGGCTTCTCTCATGGGACACTGCCAATAATAACACAGATATTTTGTTTTTTTACTATAATCTTGTTCCACACTCTTCTATTTTTGTTTCGGAGTTATCATTGCATATCTGGATACGAGCCAGACAAACTTTTCCACATTGTACATAAGAGAGATACAATCTTTACCAAATAGGACGTTCTTTAGAAGTTTTGTTATAAATGAATGAAAGGTCAAAGTTCATCCATACTCCCATCCTTAGACCTGTAGACTGTAGGAAAGCCACACTGCTGTAAGACTGCTGTAAGTTATTTAACATATCCTTGGAGTTGCTGTTTATGAAGAGATATGCATGACTTGTTTATGAATGTATGTCCATTGAAACACAAAGGGAAGTATAGTCAAAGTTATTCTTAACAATCAAGAACAAAGCAAATACACATTCCTCTGTCATGAACTCAAAAAAGTTTATTAAGAAAACATTTCCAAATTTGGCAGGTTTAGTCAATCTTAATCCTGACACTGACCTCAAGACTCCACATTTAGTCAACTTTGTCTAGAATATATCTCTCTAGAATATATAGAGAGAGTATATCTTATCCGTAGAGTTTTAAGTGTTTTAATTACCTTTAAATACCTTTCATCCTTACACTAAATTCTGTCACCTCTTCTTAGATCTGACATGTAACTTGGACTGGTCATCTGCTTGCTATAATGCTATAATGTGGGATTTTCAAATCCAGGAAAACCAATATCATCTACATGAAGGCAAGCAAGTAGAGTACCCTTCACCAGAAAAAGTTAATATAGTACACATTAAAAATATACATAGGAAGTGTGGCACAGTAAAATCTATTCCCCTTAATCCTAAAGTCTGAGTAAAAAAAGTACAGACAACCCGAGAGCATTGCAGGTATCCAACATTTGTCATTTGTTCAACCCAAGGAAAATTACTTGATCATAGTAGCTTAAAATATTTTCCAGCCAATAGAAGATATGCAAAACTTAATAATAATAGTATTAAAACTGTGTAAAGTGTGCCTCCCTGAGTATAAGACTTACATGTTTCTCCACATCACTTCCAATGGCCTGACTGTGTTTCATGTACTCAGACACCGGACCTCTTAACAGCACATCAAAGGCCTCAACATGCTCCAACATATCTGGAAATAACATAAACATGAGTTCATAAAAGTCATATTCACTGGTTTCCATTATTATTAAAGACTTACCTCCGTTAATGCCGTTGACACAGTCCCCGTTGATCAGACCTGACGCCTGCATAGTGACCGACAGCTGCTCCAAACGGGTAACTGCTCGCTCCAACCGCTCTATCAAACCCTCCATGGCAACAATCTGGAAACAAAAATAGATTACTAGATATAGTGATGGCTGGTGGTCATTAGGATACCAGAACTGGTATTTATTTTTCAAGTAACTAAAAATCTGCTTTATAAGCAACAGCTGTATAAATACATGAGACATTCTAAGCCACCATTCACCAGTAAATAGTCTTAGCTGAATTTAGGCCAATCCTGGAACTGTTACCCAATTCAGCAAACATTTCTGGATCAGAACTGAGACCTGAGACCAATATTATTAATGGTGCATCCATGTGTTAAACGTCAGAGGAAGGCAATGACCAGCTGTTTATTTGAATCATTTGATCTCTCTCCCTCTGATTTATGATAATCAACAGACAACATAACCTAGACAGATTGATATGTGTAGCCCCCTGAACTAAGTTCTACACGTCAGTCTGAGATGGCTCTAACTGAAAGTGATCGGAACCAACGATTAGAGCGGAACAAGCCCAAAATTCAAACATTGTTTAAATGCACAAAATGTACAAAGCACTTCCCTCTGTATGTTTTTCAAAGCTAAATAGTCTGTATTTCTGCTAGAATACGCTGAAGTATATCTGTCGCCATCCCCATGTTTGTTTTGGTTTAAATGGCTCCTGCCATTTAAACCAATCACAGAGCTGCCCTGTGATTGGTCACTGGCCAAACAAACGATTCAGCCGGAGCACCAAACAACAACAAACAAAATGGTGGGTGAATATGATTTTTTTTTTGTAATAAAGCAAGGCACCAGGGGTAATGTCAACAGAAAAGCACAGCTCTAATATTGTTTTGACTTCACTTCACATTGGTATAATTAAACCTTGTCTTTCAGTCTCTGTTTATGTCATGTTCCAGTAAATAATTATCAATCTCTCAACTTTAGGTTTTTGAAGCCCTAAATGATAGAACATATTAAACTTTACTTGTAACAATGGAATAGGAAAAAAACAAAAAACAGAGTTAGCATGTTGACTGTGGCGCCCACTGCTCCTGGCAGGATGCCCCAGTGGCATCCAAGGATGGATCAAGACACAAGACTGTTTGTAATATGTAATTACCATTAAGTGGAATCCAATCCAAAAACTTTTTGTTTCCACAAAATCTTGATATGAAGCCGAAAACTAACACAAACTCAGTCTTATGCTCAACTACTCAAACCCAGCTATAAAACCCAGCACAACATTCTGCATTTATATCACTACAAATAGTGAATTGTGTTTCTCATCTGTAATCTTTGTGAATTATGAGTTGTAATTATAAGAGGCAAAAATGTCTGACTGGGCGTTATCTGACTAGAGACTTTTCCCAGTGGTGCCAAATGCCTCTCACAGTCTCTCTCTATCTATTTCTGGTCTCTAGGTCACAACAGCTCCAAACCCAGACACAAAACCTGGAGAGCTACACTTGACTGAACACAACCTGACCCAAACTAAAGAGAACATGAGTTACAAGTGTTTATGCTACAAGAATGTGACTGATCCCTAAAGAGAGGTTGACTTTTTAAAGAACCAAGTACATCCTGCATGCAGAGTCTTTATTATTGGTCTTTATTATATGGTCTTGCATTACTGACCATTGTACATGTTTCTGTTTTTTGCACCCACCTGAAACACACTGGAAACCCACTTATTTTCAGTCAAATCAACCATTATGCAAAGAATCCAAACAAGTTTGTCAAACCAATAAAAAATAAATAAATAATACGACTTTTATTGGCATTCTGCTTGGACTATTTTACCCAATTACCTATTTTACCTAAAGTCCCTAAATAGAATTGTTAGTGAGATATGTTTCACCCTTAACATGACAATTGTCAAAACCCAACAAATGTTCAATCTGGTGTCAATGAGACAATCTCTCCAGACAGCAGTTATACCTAAAACATGTTGTTCCTCTGTGCAGAGCTTGGTCCCACTTATTATGAGAGTAGATCAGACAGCAGGATCCCAAACTACAAAGCCTCAGCTTCACAAACAGTCCATCCATTTGTCTGTGCTCCAAAGGGTTCAGATGTGTCCTAGTTTTATGCAAACTGATGGGACAAATCAAATCGTTTGTATTCTTATAAAAGGAAAAAAAAATTTTTTCTCAAAAAAAGCGTTTGTATTCTTATAAAAGGAAAAAAAATTGTGAAAAAAAAATCTTTTTCTCAAACAAGACTCATTTCAATTTTTATTTTGATATTTTAAAATACAGACACTTTTCAATATCAATTCCTTGAACTGAAAAGATAAAATTTTACAAGACTCATTTCAATTTTTATTTTGATTTTGATTTTAAAATACACACACTTTTCAATATCAATTCTTTGAACTGAAAAGATAAAATTTGAACTGATTGATGATTGAATGTGGACCTCTTGATTTAAAGGGTCCATATTATGGTATTTTCAGATCAATGTTTTAAAATTGTTTAAGAAACATACCTGGAGTTGTGTTTTGTTTCATTCACACATAAATCTTATATATTTAGGTTGATTTCTTCTCTCTAACAAAAAACACTCCACTTTGTGATGTGATGTTGCAATACATGAAGTACTCCACTGTGTTTTTAAACTCCATACACTTCTAATACAATCATTTGGATAATTTTAGCTCTGTAACTGCCAATCTGAACAAAAATGAAAAGGTGGCTGTTAACTTGAAAACTACTGCTTCATGACATCACAAGGTGGAACAGAGCATTTTGAGCTTTGCAGATGTGGACAGACTAATAATAAAATTTGAATAATCTCAAACCTGTGTGAATGAAACACTGCAGGTATGTCTTTGATGGGATAATAATATTCTAACACATCGTAAATCTAACAAGAGTCAACTTTGCTTAACATAGAACCTTTAAAATGTAGTTTAGTAGTATAGTCATAATCGCTGTTAATCAAACACAGGATCTGGCACAATGCTGCCTTCAGGAACATAATGTGCATTTTGTAATGTAACAACAGGTGTGTATAAGTCTGCCTGCCCTACAGACCTCAAAACCCCCAAGCAACAGCTGCCAAAGCAGACAGCCCCCTACAGTGGAAAAGATATTACTGAGCACACTGCCTCTAAGTGCCCTGAACCCATTCCTCTGGTATCTGATCGTTGGGGCTATATTGGGCCGGGACAGTCGTTTGGTGCTATGGTGACTGCAGTGGAGTCCTCGGAGGTCTTGAAGTCTCTGCAATGTCATGTGGATCTTTTTTATAATCAATCAATGTGGGTTATTGGACAAAAAATAATGAACATCAATAATAATTTATGTTATAACTGCACGTATATAGCATACTTAAACAAAATAAAGTTTTGGTAAGCTTAAAGATCTGGGACTAAACCACAAATCCACATTTCTAGTTTTGGTAATAGTTGGTACCGTATTTTCTGTCTATCCGCAGAATAATGTAGGTGCGCCTAAAGAAATCCCCCCACATGCGCTTTTGGCTCAGTGACAAGACTTGCCGCCCCTCCAAAACTCTGACGTGGTCCCACAATATAACTATAGTCGCAAAACAAAGCCGACAGAAAGTAAAAAGACAAAGAGACATTTTTGGCTCACCTGTGTGCGTTGTGTTTTGTTATAATGTTGTTTCCAGAATCCTGCGTGGTTTTGGTGGTCACCGTTGAGTGGCGCGGTGCTGTCCCCTGCCCCTCTGCGCCGCGCTTGGGACTCTTCCGGGATGTCCTAATTAAGAAACGCGACTGAACCTGAGAGGCTCCAGTGCGCGAACGGGACCATGACTCAGGGCTGCACAGCTCATGTGCTCGAATAGACTTTATCAACTAAATAACAGAATCTGTGGTTACTTGTGTGTTATCATAGTCCATATTATTTTCCACTATACAGAATCTGATACGATTAACCTAAATGTTATTATGCACATGTATATTCATCACCTTCATCATCAACAGAATATGAGGGGTTTTTTTTGTTTTTGTTTTTTTTTTAAATGAAAGCTACTTGTAATTATTTTCATACAAGACTGCAGCCTATATTCCTTTATACATGTACAGATGTACTTGATATATTCTTTAGTGTTTTATTTTTCAATGGGCTTTTTTATGTCTTATTAATAACAATATTGATAGTGGTTCATATTTTGTCACATATTTCTATATTGCATATTGCTATATTTTATGAACACTCTCCTCTCTATAAAAAATAAATACTTGGTCTAAAGTTTGGAACATTTCAACATTTTATTAAACTAATTCATACACTTTTTGGTCACCATTTTAAAGCACCATCTCTCACATTAATCTCTATGAGGCCATGCCCTCTCATGATAAGGACATCTGAGCTGCTCTCATGTTTCACTGTGACAGAAATAGCAGCTTGAACACACCAGCAGACTTCTTACAAACATGACTAATTGATCAGAGGCTGAATCTTTCATGGGCCTCACAAACTTACATCTTGAGGCCTGTGCTGGATATAAGCCTGCATAATAAGTGCTATAGAAATGATCATGACTGAAGAACCTTACATCAACTGATGTCATATAAAAATAAAAATAAATAAGACGCATACCTTACTTTTCGTGACTTTTTATTTATTTTTATTTTTCATTAAATGTTGTTGAATATCTGGAATAAAGGTTTAATACCAACAGGACCATTTTATTTCAATAGTAACACTTAACGTGCCTTCATCCAGACAGTTTTTCATATTTTTTTCATTTATTTTTTCATATTTCCCTTGTAAGAAATAGTTCAAGTATAAAAATTCCCAACAGTGTAAAATAGCCCATCTCATGAATACTAAGCAAAAGAAGCACAGCTACTGAAACCTTGACCACAGCCATACATTCTAGTGGAGAAAGAAAGCAGCATGTTTGCTCAGTTTTTATAAGTTATTCATAAGCACTTAAATAAGGATCCTCTGTACAAAAGGCATTCATCCATCCTAAAGAGTCAAAGGATTTAAAGGTACAGTGCACATAACAAAATAATATCTTAAATATCTCCTACACCAACTTTAAGTTGAGTATGTTAATAATTATAACAATAGTAATATTATCATTACTATAGCTAAGCAATAACTTATAAATGCCTTGAGATGAGTACATTATATTTTAATATCGCCGCTAGACTACTTCTACTCTTAGAGCATAAACATTGTCAGCCCTCAAAAATAAATAACCATAAATAGTTTTTTTTTCCTTATTTTTCTTTAAATAGTAGTAAGAAAGGCACACTGAACGACTTGCTCTTCACCAGGTGTTGTTGACAGGTGTGGTGAACACTTGGCCCTGCTCAGAGCAGAAGCGCTGACAGGAGCAGCCTGCCAGCAGCAAAGGCACTGTGACGTCGGGGATTAAAATGTGTCAGTTCAACAAACTGCACAAACGTGGCCTTCTAGAGAGCTCCTGTGTGTCCTCCAAACGCCACCAGCAGACCCCTCTCCTGCCCTGACTCTGCCTTTGTACGCTCTGCTCTGTGTGCAAATCTGTTCAAGCCAACTGCCACTGTTTCTCATTGTGCGCAGCCATGTTGAATCTTTTGTTTGTTCCTTTGTTTCATTGATGGAGTCCCGCTTTAGTCAAAAGTCCAATCCAAGCTGAACTTGTTTTGTCTTGTCTTGTTTGTGTTGCATAGGTTTTACACAGAGTATAAAAGGGACATTCAGCATCAGGACGATAAGGTAGTTCATCAAAAATGTGACATGACAACTCTTGAGTTCCCCAGCTCCCGACAAAAGTTACATAATAATAATAAAACAATGGAAACGGCTCCATTTCCCTGATTATCAGAAATATAAACTAAAAAATGCACTTAAAAATAAACAAAAAGAACAAAGACTGCCCCAATATATTAACAGTAATAAATATATAAATGTTATTAGGGCATAATTAAACCACTAGTGGAGCACCACCAGTGAAAATAACTAACGTTAGAGACAGCAATAGGACTTTAGGCTTAGTTTACACCTATACCAATCACAGTGATTAGTTCCTGCATTTCTTCTATAGAAATAAGTACTCTACTACAATGATAATAGTTATAATACAATAACAAATGAAATTCACTTTCCATCATTTGTTCGGCCACATTTTTTGTTTTCTCATTTTTGGTTGAAGCACAGCAAGTTGGAAAGTACTGTCAAAGTTCCCACCTCATTGGCATCACTACCATCATCACCACTTAAACAGCAGCCTCAGAGTGGCTGACACACCGCAAGACCACTCTCTTCCATCTCCGTTTACCGCTCCTTCTGGCGACCAATCAGCTGCATTAGGGGGCAGGCCTTCCGTCTTCTGTGTCCAGATGCTGCAGTGGCTGCTATTGCATTCGGTCAGTCTGCAGCTGCTGGGGCTGGTACTGACCAAAAGCGGCCGCTGCGGCAGGTGTGGTGGCAGCCAGTGGCTGCTGTACAGCGTATCCATAACCAGGCGTGGC
>JACN01073458.1:0-46577 GCA_000787155.1 Scartelaos histophorus | reverse complement strand
TGTGTTACCCGTAGTACACCCGGTGTGCGTTACCCGTACACCCAGTGTGTTACGTAGTACCCCCCCGGTGTGTGTTACCCGTACCCCCGGTGTGTTACCCGTAGTACACCCGGTGTGCGTTACCCGTACACCCAGTGTGTTACCCGTAGTACCCCCGGTGTGTGTTACCCGTACCCCCGGTGTGTTACCCGTAGTACACCCGGTGTGCGTTACCCGTACACCCAGTGTGTTACCCGTAGTACCCCCGGTGTGTGTTACCCGTACCCCCGGTGTACCCTGTGTCATACCCGTACCCCCGGTGTGTGTTACCCGTAGTATACCCTGTGTCATACCCGTACCCCCGGTGTGTGTTACCCGTAGTATACCCTGTGTCATACCCGTACCCCCGGTGTGTGTTACCCGTAGTATACCCTGTGTCATACCCGTACCCCCGGTGTGTGTTACCCGTAGTATACCCTGTGTCATACCCGTACCCCCGGTGTGTTACCCGTAGTACACCCGGTGTGTTACCCGTAGTACCCCCGGTGTGTTACCCGTAGTACACCCGGTGTGTTACCCGTAGTACACCCGGTGTGTGTTACCTGGCCGCCTCCATCTGCGCCTCCGTGAACTCCCGCGCGTGCACGTCTCTCAGTGCACATCCAAGCGCGAGCACGAGCATCAGCGTGCACGCGGCCGTGCACACCATCTCTGCGCGTTCACGAGCCTCACATCAGCAGCAGAAAAACTCCAAAAACATGAAAATGACCAAGAAAATCGCAGTAAAGTCCAACAGCGGAAATAAACAGGAAGAACTGACACAGCGCATGCGCAAACACACTCATCGTTAGCCAGTTGCGTTCAGGAAACTGGGAAATAATAGTGCTATACTAAAAACTCTGAGTCTAAAGACAAAATAATCATACCAGGGTCTCCAGCGGAAACGTGATGTGGCACAGGCTGCTTGTCAGGAGAAGGTTGTGGGTTGGATTGCTGCTTAAGAATGGTGCATATTGTTCCACGAGAAAACAGTGAAATCTCCACAGGCTCCACGCACTGAGGTGAGAGGAGACGGAGAGTGAAAGAGTTGCTCTAGTTTGCATGTGGAAATGAACAGGTGCATTTCTTGGCTATGCAAATTTCTGAGAGTTGTCGCTACCAAAACGCCCCCTACTGGTGGTGAGGAGCCATTGACTGGAGGACGCCGCTGCACCAACTTTTAATCAATTATTCAATTATGAGGCACATAGGTCAAGGCAGTGGGACTACAAGTGAAAAGGTAAGTGGCAAACTAAAACTAATAGAAACTAACAGTTCTCTAAAAACTTTTTGCCTAAGGAAAACTTTTATATTATATAAAATATTAACCTGCTCCATGTGATCCTGTTTTTTTTTTTTGTCCTAAATAAATTATATTTCTACAATGGAAATGGCTCCAAACTTGCTCCTATAACTGCTGGCCTCGTGAGCTTCATTTGACTGGGTGACATCACACTTCTTTGAACAGGCTAAAAGTGTTTTGGCTAACTGCTAGCTAACATTTTAAGTGTGCTGAGGTAGGAGTGGCCTAGTAGTTTTACAGTAGCCGTGAGTCAGGCCTATAAATAACAGGCTCTATTGTTCATGTCACAGATGTGTCCGAGCCATGTGCCCCTTTTGGTCCCAAGTTCCAGTGGGATTTTGGAGCTTTGAGCTGGAGCCAGGAGGAATGTGGTCGTGGGAGGCACGCTGAAGTGTCAGGGTCCACATAACATGATAAACTCCAGTGATAAACTACAGCTGTTCTGCTCGGAGGGACCGGGTCAGAACAGAAGGAGAACAAAACAAGTCAGAAGCCCAGAGCCCAGAGCCCAGTGCCACTCGTCTGCATGAAGCTGTGTGAAGGACTTTACGGCACAACATCTCTGAGCACAACACAAACTAAACATAATCAGGAGGGAGAGAAGCCAAATATAGTCCTCAAGTAATGTGACTGCAAACAATATTACTCACATACAAGTAGAGATAAAAGAAATGACTCAAGTAGAAAAGCGACTACATAAAGGTGCAACTTTGACCCCACCTGCTTGTCTCCATGGAGATGTTATTGCTTTGCCTGGAATGTCCCACTTTATGATATGAAACATTTCCATTACAGGATCTGAATTGTAGCGTAGCACAGAGCTGTTACCTGCTTATGATAAACAGGTTTGATCTATACTGTGGCAGACCCTCCACTAGAAAAATGATGCAGTACAACTTTAAATATTACACAAAATCTGGGGTTTTCATAGTATAGACTGAAAATTTAGAAAAACTAAATGTAAACTAAAAGTTTTACTCAAGGAAAGAGAAGCATCTGTCAACCTCTGTGGGAAAGTCTCTTATGACCAAGTCTGTTATATTAGAATATTGTACATTTTGTAAAGCTTTTGTTTTTTTTTTTTTTTTTTTTTAAAGTGCAATGTGTAACTTTTGTTTCCATGATGTTATTCCTTTCCCTGGAATGTTTCACAGTATTAAACCTTTCTGTTTTCTAGCCATTCTTTAGCTGTAAAACCACCTGTGATTTAATAAATGTAAGGCAGAGCTGTTTAATGTCGCACTGTGGAACATTCCAGGCAGAGCAGTGACGTCTCCATAGAATCAAGCAGGTGAGGACCGACCAGACAGAAAGTTCCACAGTGCAGCTTTAGGGCTCCCTCCTGTGACTCTTCTTATGTAATGAGTGTACAGTCGTGTACAGTATTTATCTTCCCATTATAGTTTTGCTTGTGCTTTATGGAGTCGGCCTGTCACATGAGTTTCCAGCTCTCAGATCTGCTGTGGATTAACTTCATACAACAGCTTTACATCACGCTCTTATTTTGAAAGGACAGAGTATAAATAGTTGAGTGGATTAGTGTGGAGGTATGGACCATGTCACATATGTGTGAGCACAGGGCAGAAGGTGTGTGTGTGTCTAAAGGGAATCTGTGAGAATTATACAGAGCAAAAGTTCTCAGAAAACACAGGGCAGATTAGGACTTGGACAGAGAAACAAACACCAGAGACACAAAAGCCAAGAAACCACCAACAGAAATGTGGAGCTGTCACAGATGTTCTGTTTTATTCCTGGTTTAGAGGTTTGGCCCCATCTCGCCGTTCTTCTCTCTTTTTCTCTGTATAATTAACTTAATAAATGTAATTATTTACAGATTCATCAAACTGCTTTTTATTAACATGGTTTATTGGCTAATTCTGTGGTAGAAAACAGTGGGTTTGGAAAGATAATGGAAGGGATGAATTGAATTGGATTTGAAACTGAATTAAAAAAATAATAATCTGCAATCTGCAAAAAGCTGGTCCCATGCCTTGAAAGTGTCACAGAGCAGCTCTTTCTCCCCATCAGCCTAAAGTGTGTTTGTATTTTTCATATTCACACATGAAATAAATATATTTTCAAATTCAGCCCAGCACATACAAGGATCTGTTATGGATGTGCATAATGTTCTTAAAAATATGTTTTAAAGAACTGGAGGATGCCCACTTCACAGCACAAGTAAAGACCTCACATTAATCCAAGAATCTAACCTAAAACCATCCTGCTGCACAATTGTGCAAACTGCTCTGCCACTGCCTTACTGCTCTGAAACTCCTCTGCAGGTTTTTGATGGTCCTGATGGTCCTGGTGGTGCTGATGGTCCTGATGGACCTGATGGTCTACAGAGGCCATTGTCCCGTCTCTGTTGATGCTTCTGAGAAACTACACTGTAAGTAATTGAGACAAACCACATTTCAGCAGTGTCATAATTCACTCCTGACAGAAAGGCCCAGGGTTTATTACAAACAAACAGCTGATCTGAGATGGAGGGATGGAGAGTGACAGGACTCAGGTCCACATGCAGCAAAACATAGAAAGACTAGAAAGAGGAAGAGAGGAACAGCTGATCATGGAGCTTCAAACACACAAGGACAGAGAGAGAGTGTGTGTGTAAGAGAGAGTGTGTAAGGGAGGTGTCCATTACAATACTTCCATCTCTGACTGAGTAGTAAAACAACAGGAGAGGGAGGGACAGAAATGCACTGGGTCTGACAAAGGGAGGAGAGACGGAGGGATGGAGGACGGAGAGTAAGTCTGTGGTGAGTGACTGAACAGGTTGTTTTCACAAATATAGATCATATAAAGAGGAACTGTCTAATAACTGCAGACACACACAAGAGACTGATTTATGTTGTGTGTTATAAATGTCTCATCACAGATATACAGCCTCAGTGGTGTTATGTGGTGCAGTATATGCAGTATATGAAGTATCAAGTACATGGAGTGACCCCATTTCTTATGCTAAAGATGGTGCATAAAACATCGATGGGAAACAGTGAAAAATGTAAAAACAGTCCAGTTTGAAATGAAAAAACAAAACGAAAAAACAAATATTTATTTCATTTTCAACATTCAACCTGGAAAAGGACACGTCCCATCTACTTCCTTTTTACTGTCAGGTGCCTGGTTCCAGTGACCAAAAATCTTCCTGAATACTTGATGGAGAAGAACTGCATACGTGCAGGACTGGACTCCGTAATAAACCTAAAGGACACAATATCATTGGAGGTGCTGTATGGACGGATGGACAGTAAAATGTGGTCAGCCTCCAAAGATAGAGACAAAGCCTTTTACAGATCTCCCCTGAAACAACCAATCAAAACGCAGGGCTTAGGTCACATGACCATCAACATGAGGTTATAAAGGAAAGAGAGAAGAGTCCAATCCAGACTTGGATCTGGAAAATCCACCAGAACCGGTCCAACCTAATACCACAATAACACAAATCAGGACTAGACTGGGACCAGGACCAGCAGAGCAAGGTGAGTGTGGAGACGTGGAGATGTGGAGATGTGGAGATGTGGAGATGTGGAGATGTGGAGTGATGCTCATGGAGGCAACATCCAATTAGATCAACTAAGAAATCAATTTCAATGAATTTATTTGTTAAAATTATAAACGTATTTTCTTTTACAACTTCTACATGTTTTCAGCAAATTTTCTATCATCCAGTCTTAAGAATGACATATTTTAGGTTTAGTTTTTTTTTTAATGAAATCATATGTGTTAAAGCTCAAACACACCTGCACAAGTGAGTCACCTGAAGGCTGTGCTGGATTTAACTGAAACATCAAGTTTTTTTCTGAAGACTGAAAATGAAATACACAGTAGTTTGGATTATTGCAGTAGTTCACCTGTGGGGCTTTGGAGCAGCTCAAAACTGGATCCAGTCTCTGTCTTCATCACTTGGGCTTCATGAAGAGCATAAATACATCACTGGCTCCAAGCCTCTGTGTGTGTTTGCATCTCATGTCATTAAATATCACATCAGGAAAACTGTACCAGGTCTAACCAGAACCAGGTCTGACCTGGGACCAGGCTTGACCCAGGACCAGGTCTGATGTGAGCCCAGAGGCATTCCAGCTCTGCGGGTTTAGCACAAGATAGATTTTGTCCAGGGTTTATTTGGGCTTAGAAGCAGCCGTAGGGCAGGTTTATTCCAGGTTTAGAGGGATATCAGTGGAGGATCAGCTGCTGTGCACAGAGGCCACATGGAGCTGCTCATCAGAGCAAGACAAAGACCATTAGGCTGAGATCTGGACCTGGTCTAAAAATACCTCTCAGACCGGACCAGCGGAGTCCGACTAATCCAAAAATTTGCATAACAGACGGTAAAATATATTTGAGTTTCTCAGAATGGCTCAATGAGTGAGTAAAGCAATGATGTTATTCAAACTATTTCAGGAACTAATAAACTAATAACTGAAGCAGCAGCTGATTCACTGGAGCCAGTGAGTCTCTGCCACATTCTGTTCAAAGCCCGTGTGGCTGAACAAATGTTTTGTAGTTCTGTCCCTTATGATGATTGGGGAAGTCTTCTGTTCTCACTTATCGGTTGTATTGAAATGTACTGCAGTAAAGTGCTGAGGAGTAGTGACTAGAAACACAAATACCTCCTTCTTAGTCCTTCAGTCTGTGTGGACATGAACATGAATCTGTGTGTTTGAGTCTCTCTTGGTTTTCTGTCCTTTTCTCTTTCTTCACCTTCTCTTTCTCACAGATGTCGCGTTTTCTCGACATGACCGAGTTTGGGGAAGCTGCTCGTTTCCTCAGGCTCACAAACCTGGAGCAGTTGGCAGCCAAGGCCCAGGCCTTTGACGGTAAGATCACGTCTGCCTAGTTTGATTTAGTTAAGACGGGTCTAGGCAAGATTTAAAGTAGATTTATCTGATTTAGACGATGTTTAGTGCTGATTTACACCTGTTTTTCTTGTTCTCTGAAGGAACTAAGAGGGTGTGGATGCCTGATGAGGTGGAGGCCTATGTTGAGGTGGAAATCCGAGAATTGAACGGGGACAAGTCCACCGTGGAGACAAAGGATGGACGGGTAAATCACACACAAACACAACTCTCTCCTATTGTTTTAACAAGATCACTAGTCTCATGTTTTAAAGTTTATGAAATAACTCTGTCCTCTGATAAAGGAGATTCAATTTGTCAACTGTTCAGCTGAACTGAACTGGAGAAGCAGCTTGGACGAGCTGTGAAAGTTTTTAACTCCAAAAGCTCCAGGTGACAAATTGAATCTCCTGCCGTGGATTCTGCCTGAGGGACTGAGGGACTGAGGGATTTTACCTACAACTTCATCCTCTGTAACTCTGGTTCTCATCAGTCCCTGTTCTGATCTTGACATTGGTCCTGCCGTGGTCCTAACTCTGGCTCTTGTTTGTGGCTCAGTTCCTAATCGTCAAGGAGGACGATCTGCAGCCAATGAACCCTCCAAAGTTTGACATGCTTGAGGACATGGCCATGTTAACTCACCTGAATGAGCCGTCAGTGCTGTTCAACCTGAAGAGGAGATACGCCATGTGGATGATCTATGTAAGAAGCATCTCTGAGCCCGATAAACACAGAAACAGAAACTCAACAGGCCTAGATGAGCTATGGGTTTAATTCAAATACCATTTAAGCACAAAACACCAGGGGCCTATAGGACATAAAATACATTACTGCATTACTGCTCTAAGCCATGTTATAATGTTACTGCATCACCAAAAAACAAACCTGGACCTGTGTTTTGTTTCATTCACACATGTTTCATTATTTCATTATTAGTCTGTCTACGTCTCCAAAATGCTTTGTTCCACCTTGTGATGTCATGCAGTGGTAATTAAATATGCAGGATTTGTGTAATGAACATGTGTGAATGAACCAAAGCACAACTCCAGGTTTGTTTTTGTTGAGGAAACAACAAGAATCAGAAAATAGTGTAATATGGATCCTTGAACATCTCTCTGTTGTAGACATACTCAGGTCTGTTCTGCGTCACGGTGAATCCCTACAAGTGGCTTCCAGTTTACACGCAGCAGGTCATCACAGGGTATAAGGGGCGTCGCAGAGCTGAGACTCCGCCCCATATCTACGCCATCGCCGACAACGCCTACACTGACCTGCTGCAGAGTAAGTGTAATGATGCACTGGGAAACTGTTCTGGTGGACGGCTGCTTGTCTCCATGGAAATGCAATTCAAACATTGCAGTTCAGATCTGTGCAGAATCGCCCCTATTCACAGAATAAATATTGTATTTTTTAGCCAGAAAAACACACATAAAGAATAAATGCTACACCGCAGAACAATCCAAGGGAAATCTGCAGACCCTCCCCCAGAAGAGTTTTGCAGTTCACCTTTGATGTTTCTACAAAAAGTGTCTGTTGTCTCTATTTATTTATTACTTTTTAAAATCTCTTTTTAGATCGAGAAAATCAGTCCATGTTGATCACGTATGTTTGTTATTTTAATCAATATTTTCACAATGTGTAATAAATCCTGGTTGGATGTTCTCATGTTCTCATCGATCTCTCACTGTTTTATCTCAGCGGTGAGTCTGGTGCCGGGAAAACTGTCAACACAAAGAGAGTAATCCAGTACTTTGCAATCATCGCCGCCTTAGGAGAAAACATCAAGAAAGGAGTAAGTAAAAAACAGCTCTTCACTTAGGTAATGTTTGTAGAATTTAAATAAAAATGAGAATGGTTCTTTTCTTGTTAAATATTATATTGTGAGGGTCAAAACTTCTTCTATCTGAGATCAAATGAATACAATAATGGCTGAAGTTATATATCAAACCAGTCAATACACCCAAAGTGTTTTACGGTGCATTATCCACACGCTCAGGGGAGGTTCACTGCTATTTTAGCCACAGCTCCCCTGGGGTTGATACTTTTATACTTTGCAATGCGTGTGAAGTGTCTTACCTAAGAACACAATGACCCCACTCTCCTCTTATTGTCTTCACACACTTGATTAATAAAAGCTGCTCTGGATCTGCTCATACTCTGCACTCTGGACTTTTTCAGGGTTCTCTCGAGGACCAGATCATTGAGGCCAACCCTGCCATGGAGGCCTTCGGAAACGCCAAGACCATTCGCAATGACAACTCTTCACGCTTTGTATGAGTCATTTTGTACTGAACCTTAACTCAAGCCATTACAGGGAATTAATAGAAGCATTAATCATGATTGTATTTTCCATTTAAGGGAAAGTTTATCCGGATTCACTTTGGAACGACCGGGAAACTGGCTTCAGCTGATATCGACATCTGTGAGTGTGTTTATTTCTGAAAGATTGTATTTTTCCCTTTCTATAAGTGTTTTACATCTTACTGAGTTTGTGTGTTTTGTCTCAGATCTTCTGGAAAAGTCTCGAGTTGTGTTTCAGCAGCCGGGAGAGAGGAGCTACCACATCTACTACCAGATTCTGTCCAATCAAAAGCCAGAGTTACAAGGTGAGCCCACTCACTCTACAGCGCTGTACAAAAACATCCAAGTCCCACCTCTTCACTACTAATGTCCGAGCTGTTGTTAATAGTGTTTTTATTTATTGTTGCTGTATGTTCATACTTCGCAGATATGCTGCTGGTGACCACAAACCCGTATGACTACCACTTCTGCTCTCAGGGGGTGACCACTGTGGAAAGCATCAATGACGGCGAGGAGCTTAAACTCACTGATGTAAGAGCCAAACTCTATTCAGCTGAAATAAACCACAGCGAGTGACTTTATCAGTATTAACCATCATAAATATGCCTAGAGCACAGAGCCTGTTATAGTGAAGATGCTGGTTTGTCTTTTCTAAATCTATAAATGAACAATCACCTTTTTGTTCACTGATGACAGCTCTGTTAAACTGTTCTCCCTGTTGTTTTGCAGCACGCCATGGACATCCTGGGCTTCACGGTGGAGGAGAAGTACGGCTGTTATAAAATAGTGGGGGCCATAATGCACTTTGGAAACATGAAGTTCAAGAAGAGACAGAGAGAGGAGCAGGCGGAAGCCGACGGGACAGAGAGTGAGTCTGACTCAACTGGAAAACTCTTATTATTTTGTGTCTTTGTCCTTCTGTTACTCAGGTATTTGTAGTGGAAGTAAAAGTACTTATTATTGTTTGAGACCTGAGAGGTTTATTTTACACATGTTTGCACTATGAAGCAAACAAAAATGTATTGATTCAGTTGTTTCATCACAAATCTTTAAGGTCTAAGGTCAAATCATAACGTCTCAGAATCTGCACAAAACACTTTTCCATTTTACTTTTTAAGTATTACAAAATCATTTTTAAACATCTTGTTTTTACTTAAAGATACATTGTGTAACTTTTCAGATGAAGAGTCCATCAAATGCATTTCTTCATGGAGATGTTATTGCTTTGTCTTTAATGTTTTACAGAATCTTCATGGAGCTCAAACCAGACTAAGTTCAGATCAGAGGTGATTCTGTTCACAGTCAGAAGGCTGTTTTGGTATTTTTGAGCTATAAAACCACCTGTAATTGAATAAATGTAAGATAGAACTAAAGCCATTCTGTGAAACATTCCAGGCAGAGCAATATATTTAGAAACAAGCAGGTGACGGACCCATAACCCAAAGTTCCCTTGTGCAGCTTTAAGTAACAACACTGAGTACTTCTTTCACCTCTGGGTATTTGAGTGAAAGTGATGTACCTCTGTTTTATGTTAAGTGTGTTCTGTGTATGATGTGCACATGTGTGTGCTCAGGTGTGGACAAAGCCGCTTACCTGATGGGCATCAGCTCTGCAGACCTGCTGAAGGGTCAGCTGAACCCCAGGGTCAAAGTGGGAAACGAGTACATAGTGAAAGGACAGACAGTGGAGCAGGTACACGGCTCACACCATTAGATACACAAAACATCCCCACTGCAGAGTATCAATAAACACACAAGTATATACAGTATGTCAGGAGGTTTGGTGTAAGATGTAAGATGTAACTCAGTCTCGTTGTGATTATTGTATTTCAGGTTTACTACGCGGTGGCAGCTCTGGCTAAAGCCACTTATGACCGTATGTTTAAGTGGCTCGTGGGTCGCATCAACTCCTCTCTGTACACAGCTCTGCCAAGACAGTACTTCATCGGAGTCCTGGATATTGCCGGCTTTGAGATTTTTGAGGTATGTATTTAAATCTTACCTTGTTTCAGATTTATTATGTCGTTACACATTTGGTTGAGAACTGGGGCAGTCCTGGTTCACCCTCGTTTAGCTCTGATGTAAAGGTGCACGATGTGACTATTTGTTTGGTGTCCATTATCGTCTTGTTCCTAAGAATATATCACTGACCTGCTTCTAATGTTCCATAATATGACATTAAACAGACTAAATGACAAGTATTCTTGAGCAGGGTTGCTTCTCAACAGGCCTGACTAGTAACTGGTTTGGTCATGGTAATAGAAAGATGAATGTCATACCAAAGCAAATAACATCTACATGAAGAAAAGCAGGTGTTTGTCTGATGGACCCTCCAACAGAAAAGTTACACAGTGCACCTTTAATGACGCTTTAGTCCTGCTGCTAATCTTGTCGTTTTTTGTTTCAGTTTAATAACTTTGAGCAGCTTTGCATTAACTTCACAAATGAGAAGCTGCAGCAGTATTTCAATCACCACATGTTCATCCTGGAGCAAGAGGAATACAAGACAGAGGGCATCGAATGGACTTTTATTGACTTCGGCTTGGACCTGCAGGCCTGCATCGACCTCATTGAGAAGGTACAAACAATACAAATATGTTCAAATACACCGACTGACCTTTGCAGTGACGTCACACTGGAGGTGTGTTTCTATGTGTTTCTATTTTGGGATGTTTGTTCATTACCATGTTGACATAATGCAGACATTAGCAAATGTCATGGTCTTGTTTAGGTTTTCTTTTCAGCAAAAATGTGAGAGCAACTGATAAACTGTTGGCTAATGCTAACTAACTTATGACTGTAATGTGTTAAACAAAACATCTCATCTGTTGTAACACAAAGTAAATCATTTCTTTTTGATCAGATTGTGTTAAAACAAAGCTCAGATTGAAGTTTAACTTGAGTAACAGATCTTCAGACAGAGCAGAGCCTCTAGTTAGCATCACAACCCCAGGGAGATGACATCATCTGCACATACCTCTGATCTCTCCTTCAGCCCATGGGGATCCTGTCCATCATGGAGGAGGAGTGCATGTTTCCAAAAGCCACAGACCAGAGCTTCAAAACCAAACTCTACGACAATCATCTGGGAAAATCCCCAAACTTCCTCCGACCACGACCCGACAAGAAACGCAAATATGAGACGCACTTTGAGGTCAACCACTATGCAGGAGTGGTGAGTCCAAGCACCAGTGTAAACCGGCCATAATAGGACAAAATCTCAAAGAAAAACTAAAACAGCAGCAAAACACTTCTAAACCATCGACTGTATAAAAAAGTACTAAGGGAGTTCGGCTTCATTCAAATGAAGCTCACGGGGCAGCAGCAGGTATGGGAAGAATTTGGAGCCAAGTTTCATAATAGGAAAAGGGATTTATTTACAAGCAAAATAGTGAAATAAAAATAAAAAACAGAATCGTGTAGAGTGAGTTCATACGAACATTTTAAGACTATAATCACAGCAGCAATTACAGAGACAAGGTGCTTCTCTAAACCAGGAATTAACAAAGTTCATAGATGAAACAAGGATTGACATAACATCGTGAACCAAGACTAAACGCAAACTAAAGAATCATAGATTTGGTCCAGACTAGGACTAACCTGGTATAAACTGGTTCTGGTTCTTCTAGGTTCCCTATAATATCACAGGTTGGCTGGATAAGAACCGTGATCCCCTCAACGAGACGGTGGTGACACTGTTCCAGAAATCATCAAACAAGCTGATGGCCGGACTGTTCGACAACTACATCAGCTCTGACATGCGTTAGTTTCTCCATGAGCTCCTTGTATTTATAACATTTATTTTGAATAAATTGTAATATTGCGTTCATGTTTATGTGCTCAGCCTTGGACCCTAAAGGTGAAGCCAGGCCCAGGAAGAAGAAGGCAGCGTCTTTCCAAACCGTCTCACAGCTCCATAAAGTCAGTTCACAACATATTTGAATATTTACACAGTAACTGAATCTAGCTACATTAGTCTTGATTATGATTTTAATATTTTTAGGAAAACCTGAACAAACTGATGGCCAACCTCCGCAGCACACAGCCACACTTTGTCCGCTGCATCATTCCTAATGAGTCCAAGAACCCAGGTCAGAGCCAGAGCCTCTTATGCTCTTATACAGAATCTAGCATGGGCCTAATTTATATTCCAGATCACATGGGCCTAACAAATCCAAATATAACAGTACAGTACAATGTAACAGTACTGCAAAAACATCGATCATATTCATTGATCAGGCAGTAAGTATTGCCAATTCATTCATGTAATAACGAAACCTTCAACAGAACAAAATACCTTTGACATTAGTTTATCATTAGAGTTTATTCTTTCCCTGAAAAGACCAAATGACACAGTTCTCCTTCCTTCTGTAGTTCTCTGTTGAGTCTCTGGTACTTTCTGTCTCAGGTGTGATGGAACCGTTCCTGGTGCTGCACCAGCTCAGGTGCAATGGAGTTTTAGAGGGAATCCGTATCTGCAGAAAAGGCTTCCCCAATAGGATCCTGTATGCAGAGTTTAAACAGAGGTGAGACCAGTTCAAGAGCAGGACTACATCAGGTCTGAAGTGTGAATTATGTCTGAACTAGGACTAAAACCTTCTGTGTACTACTTTTTGTCAGGTACCGGATCCTGAACCCAGCTGCCATCCCAGAGGACTCGTTTGTGGACAGCAGGAAGGCTGTGGAGAAACTGCTCACGTCTCTGGACATAGACCACACGCAGTACAAGTTTGGACAGACAAAGGTACATCTAACCTTCAGCCCTGTTCCTCATCTGTATCTAACATCTGTGTCTCACTTGTCTCGCCCCTGTCGCTTACCTGCCTCCTGTCTTTCTGTGTTATGTTATCATCTGAATACTCTCTCTGTTAGGATTTGAGAAATGTAGGATCCCAAAGCAGACTCAAAGCAAGTTTCAAAAATTTATTAAATCAAAATAAGTCTCAATAGACTTGTACCGGATCCTGAACCCAGCTGCCATCCCAGAGGACTCGTTTGTGGACAGCAGGAAGGCTGTGGAGAAACTGCTCACGTCTCTGGACATAGACCACACGCAGTACAAGTTTGGACAGACAAAGGTACATCTAACCTTCAGCCCTGTTCCTCATCTGTATCTAACATCTGTGTCTCACTTGTCTCGCCCCTGTCGCTTACCTGCCTCCTGTCTTTCTGTGTTATGTTGTCTGTATGCAGGCGTCTGATATCATCTGAATACTCTCTCTGTGTATCTGTGTATTACCTGTGGCAGGTGTTCTTTAAGGCGGGGCTCCTGGGGCAGCTGGAGGACATGAGGGACGCTCGTCTGTCTCAAATTCTGACCACGGTTCAGGCCATGTGTCGTGGCAAACTCATGAGGATGGAGCGTGATAAGATGATGCTGCACAGGTCTGTACCCGCCTGTGGGGGGCGCTCTCAGCCAGCCCAGCCAACTCCACACTTTTCCTATACTTTACTTGAACATGCAGTCAGATATATCCCATATGTCCAGGGGGCTTGATTGACAGGAGGATCAGAAGAGAAATGCTACAAATATCCAGATTCATGGGTAAAAGTAATAATAACACAGACTGAAAGATTTTGGCCCCTCTACATATTTAGTCGGTAAAGTACAGATTCTAGCTACTGCATCGACGAGGGTTTAGGTTACATTATTGAGAGCTGTTCTGTCACAGGGGAAGGTCTAACCCTTCTGTTTGCTGCAGGGATGCAGTGGTGGTGATCCAGTTCAACCTTCGTGCTTTCTTCTCTGTTCGCACTTGGCCGTGGATGATGCTGTTCTATAAACTCCGGCCTTTACTCCGGAGTGCACAGGTGGAGAAGGAACTGGCCGCACTTAATGAGGACTTCAGTAAACTCAAGGAGGCCTTTGACAAGTAAAGACCAGAATAGAAAGTAGATCTGAACACATCTTGATTGGATTACACCCTGATTTTTACTTTCTACTTTCAGGTCTGAGGGAAAGCGCAAGGAGGCCGAGGAGCGCCAGGTGGTTCTTGTTCAGGAGAAGAATGATCTGGCCCTGCAGCTACAGGCCGTAAGTCCTACACAAACTTATTTACCACTATTTACATTTGAAGTACTTAATGTTTCTAATAAGAGTGAACATTTTTAAAAATGTCTTGAGTGTTGTGAGGTTTATTTTTCATTATGGACAGAATGCTTTGGTGTTGACACAATAACCGTCTAGTTGCAAGTGGAAAGAGCCATAAAATAACAGTTCACAAATAGTTTAAGTTCTGTGAAAGTGTGGGAAAGTGTTCTGGAGCACCTTCTCTTCTTGTTTTTCAGGAGCAGGATAATCTTGCAGATGCAGAGGACCGGTGTAATCAGCTGATCCAGTCAAAGATCCACCTGGACCAGAAACTGAAGGAAATGCAAGAGAGACTGGAGGACGAGGAGGACGTCAGCGCCACATTAACGGCTAAGAAACGTGTCCTGGAGGAGGAGGTAGTGACGCTGAAGAGAGACATGGACCAGCTGGAACTGACTCTGTCCAGAGTGGAGAGAGACAGACACGGGGTGGAGAACAAAGTGAGGACAAACCAGGACAAAATCAAAACAGGTCTGAAGTGGGATTGAATCTGAGCCTTTTTGGTCCTTGTTTTCAGCTGAAGAACCTCTCTCAGGAGATGTGCACTCTGGATGAGTCAATCCTGGTTCTAGGCCGAGAGAAGGCTGCTCTGCAGGAAGCCCATCAGCAGGCTCTTCAGGATCTGCAGACCCAGGAGGACAAGGTCACAGTTCTGTGCAAAACAAAGTCCAGACTGGAACAACAAGTGGACCATGTAAGTTTTTGTAAGTTTTATGTAAGGAAAACTTTATTTAATCCCTGTCTTATCGTTCTCTCCTCTATCTCACCTCTCACAGGTAGAGAGCAGCCTTGAGCAGGAGAAGAAGGTGCGTGTGGAGCTGGAGAGAACTCGTCGCAAACTGGAAGGAGACTTCAAACTGTCCCAGGAGTCAGTACGGGACCTGGAGACCCAGAAGTTTGATTTGGAAGATCGCCTCAAGAAGTATGTTTGTTTCAAATACTGTTTTAGAACTGGTCTCGGTTTGTACCTGGTTTGACTCTGGTTTCTCTCAGGAAAGATGGGGAGCTGGCCCAGCTTCAGGCCAAACTTGAGGATGAACAGAGCATTGTGGCCACACTGCAGAAGAAAATCAAAGAGCTTGAGGTGTGTATCATAAGTTATTTAAATGTATTTAAGTATTACAAAATGGGACCATCTCTATATGGTGACAGTCTGATGCAGATAACATTAGTTAAAAGTAGCTCTATCAGTCAAGTAAATTAAGTAGACATTTTGAACCATATCCTTCAGACACGTATTGAGGAGCTTGAGGAAGCGCTTGATGCAGAGAGAGCCTGGAGAATGAAGGCTGAGCGGCAGAGGAATGACATTGCACGAGAACTGGAGGAGCTGGGAGAGAAATTAGAGGAAGCGGGCGGAGCTTCTGCTGCTCAGATTGCTCTCAACAGGTACAATACCCACCTGTGCCCTGCTGGAACAACTCTATTTTACCACCATTTACTGTTAGAAATATGCAGAGTTCTGGCCACACAGATTGCACTAAACTCAACTAAGATCACTATTACTTTTTCTATTCACCTAGAATTTGTGTAGTGTGCACATGTTTTCTGGGACTCTGTATGTCATATCTTATTTTCATTGTATATTTTGTTAATGCAGGAAACGAGAGGCGGACTTCCTGAAGATGCGACGGGAGTTGGAAGAGGCAGGGCTTCACCATGAGACCACTGCAGCCACTCTCCGTAAGAAACACTCAGACACTGTGACTGAGCTGAGCGAGCAGATCGACAACCTCCAGAGAGCCAAGCAGAAACTGGAGAAAGAGAAGGCTGAGACCAGGCTCCATGCAGATGACCTGGCCTCTAACGTGGAGTCCCTCACTAGGTCCAAGGTAACACCAGGGCTTGAACCATAACCAAGCGAGAACTATACAAGAGCAGATTGTAATGGACCTTTGCAGGCTACGCCTCGATGGATGTATTCAGGTTTAAAGGGATACAGACTTTGCACAAGGACCTGAACAGTTTTTTGTGGGTTTCAGGGTGCAACAGAGAAGTTGTGCCGCTCATACGAGGATCAGTTGACTGAGAGTCGTAATCGAATAGAAGATCTCCAGAGACAACTCACAGAAATGTCTGCACAAAAGGCCCGTGCCATCACTGAGACGGGTAGGACATTATTTAGACCAGGTTTAAGGAGCTGAATCACCCTGTAGATTTCCAGAGTTAGATCTGGTTTATAAAATGTAACAAATGATTGTGTTGATGCAGCCGAGTACAGCCGTCGGCTGGAGGAACGGGATGCCCTGATTGGTCAGCTGCAGCGTTCGAAGGCAGGACTAGCTCAGAACTCTGAGGATTTAAAAAGACAACTGGAGGAGGAGAGCAAGGTAACCTGGGTCTAGATCAGTAGATGGAGGTTGTGATGGCAGAGAGTCCAGATACATATTAGATGAATATTCTTGTGAGCCTGTAGTGTAACTTTTTGGTAGATTTCAGATTGTAAAATCTACCTTCTGTTATGGATTATAAGAAATATCCTAAAAAGATTGTATTTGTTGTCTCAGGCCCGTGTGGCTCTAGCCCACGCGGTCCAGTCCTCACGGCACGACTGCAGCCTCCTCCGGGAGCAGTTAGAGGAGGAGCAGGAGGCTCGGGCTGAACTTCAGAGGGCAATGTCCAAGGCCAACAGCCAGGTGGCGCAGTGGAGAACCAAGTATGAGACTGATGCAGTGCTGAGGATCGAGGAACTGGAAGAGGCCAAGTAAGAACTACCTCACATGGAGCGTAATCTATATTCATCACAGTCTGTTTGGTCTTGGTGAACCTGTTGGACTGTTATAGGTCTGGTGTGTCCCCACCCTAACGCCGGTGTGTTTCAGGAAGAAGCTGGTGGTGAAGCTGCAGTCTCTAGAGGAAGCAGTGGAGGCATCGCAGGCTAAGTGCTGTTCTCTGGACAAAACTAAGGTCCGACTGCAAACTGAGATTGAGGATCTGGTAGTGGAACTGGAGAGATCTAATGCTAACGCTTTAGCCCTGGACAAAAAGAGCAGGAACTTTGACAAGGTATGGATTACATTGTGTGCACAAAGATAATTAATCCAAATTTCTCTGAATCAGCTTTGCTTGTTATTTATCTTATTACTGGGCTTCTTTGTGAACAGTTACTGACAGAGGCAAAGCAACGTTTTGAGGAGAGCCAGAGTGAGCTGGAGGTTTCTCAGAGGGAGTCCCGCAGTCTCAGCACTGAACTATTCAAACTGAAGAACAGCTATGAAGAGGCTCTGGAACAACTGGAGACAGTCAAACGGGAGAACAAAAACCTGCAGGGTACAACCATGAACTACTCCTACTGCTGCATCACTTACAGTATTATGATAAACATAGTATAGTTTACCACACTGACACTAACAAAGGAAGGGGTTTTATTTCTGCCATGTGACTGACTTCCTGCTGCTCTTTGATAAAACCTAGAGGAGATTGTGGATCTCACAGACCACCTGAGCCGTGAAGGGAAGACCATTCTAGAGCTGGAGAGGATGAAGAAGGTTCTGGATGTGGAGAAGAGCGATATCAGGGCAGCGCTGGAGGATGCAGAGGTAATATGATGTTCAGAGCAAAAGTGCAAATTAAGGACTTGACAAAAGGCAGAGTGAATGTTTATACTTGTGACTGTATTTTCAGGGAACTTTGGAGCATGAGGAGACAAAGACACTCAGAGTTCAGATGGAACTGCAGCAAGTGAGGTCTGAGATCGAGCGCAAGATTTCAGAGAAGGACGAGGAGATTGACAACCTGCGGTACTGCCGCCTAAACTTTTATTGACATTTTTAGCAGTGATGCTTAAATATTAGTTTTGCCTGCCGCTTTGTTCATAAACATTCTAATCCTGGTAGAAATATAGGGCACGTAGTGCTCATTCAAAATGCAATACTCATGTTTGTCCACCAGGAGGAGCCAGCAGCATGCTTTGGAGACACTACAGTCTAGTCTGGAGGCTGAGTGTCGCAGTCGCAGTGAAGCACAAAGACAGAAGAAGAAACTGGAGTCAGAACTCAATGAGATGGAAATCCAACTAAGCCACGCCCACCGCCAGGCCGCCGAAAGCCAAAGAGTCATCAGAGTGTTGCAGACCCAGGTCATTTCACCCACCTGCGACACCGTCTGCTCATCCAAACTCCACCCTGTCTACTACAGCATAACCCCTCACCTCTTAGAGCTCAGAGTTAGAGAGGCTTCCAAACTGCACAGTCCCTTGTACCTCCCCTATTGTCTACAGCTCTACTCTGATCCCCTTCTGGATATTGTATATGTGTTTTGCACTAATGACTTTAGTCTGATGTTGATCCTGTCTCAGGTGAAGGAGCAGCAGATTGACCTGGAGGAGAAGCTGCAGGCGTCCAATCAGCTGAAGGAGCAGATCGCTCTGCTGGAGCGTCGCTGTTCACTGATGAACGCAGAGAAGGACGAGCTTAAAGAAGTGCTGGACCTGACTGACCGAGCGCGAAGGAGCGCCGAGCATGAACTGGTGGAGGTGTCTGAGAGAGTGAACCTGCTGAGCACTCAGGTACCGCCCTGAGGATCACTCATGTATAAGGATCTAGGTCTATTTAGCACAATATGAACTTTTGAATCTGTTTTTTTTTATTATTATTATTTAGAATTCAGGTCTGGTGAACCAGAAGAGGAAGCTTGAGACTGATGTATCTCAACTCTGTGGAGAAGTGGACGAGGCTTTGACTGAGTCCAAGAGTGCAGAAGAAAAGGCCAAAAAGGCCCTCACAGATGTGAGTCTGATATTTCTCCTCCAGTTAACTTAAGTTTGACTTGCTGATACAGTTATAATACATGTTTTAATGCCTCATAGGCGGCGCTGATGGCAGACGAGCTGAAGAGGGAGCAGGACAGTAGTAATAGTTTGGAGCGACTGAAGAAGAACATGGAGGTTACAGTGAAAGAGCTGCAGCTCAAGCTGGATGAGACTGAACAGATGGCTCTCAAGGGGGGCAAGAAACAACTGCTCAAGCTGGAAAACCGCGTAAGTATCAGAACTTTGTCTAAAGCTGGTCTTTACCCACCAACCTGGAACATGCACAATGAAAAACCAGCTAAGTGCTCTCGATCTACAGCTCAGGTCAGGTCTACTCCCGATGGTGTTAAGTGTTGAAGGGTGGCTCAAATGTAACAAATAAAGTATATAATGTACATACTGGTACTGCTGTACTGTACTCAGTGGGAACCAGGCTGGTCTGCTTTGGTTCTGACCCGTTTTTGTTTTTTCTCTGAAGGTGCGGGAGCTGCAAACTGAACTGATGGTGGAGCAGAAGAAGAGTGAGGAGTACCACAAAGGAGTGAGACGATACGAGAAGAGACTGAAGGAACTAACCTCTCAGGTACTACAAATACTGCCTATGGTACTAGTGCTACAAATACTGCCTATGGTACTAGTGCTACAAATACTGCCTACGGTACTAGTACTACAAATAGTGTCTATGGTACTAGTACTACAAATACTGCCTATGGTACTAGTGCTATAAATACTGCTCCACTACACATCAGAAACAAGCCTAAAGAGAGGAGGTTCAGATGAAGGAGAACTCACCTCTTAGGCAAAATATACCATTTCATTTTTGATAAATACTTATGATACTGTATCATTTAGATACTGGCGGTGGAATGGAATTATAATAAATGTCTGTTTTCTAGTCTGAAGAAGACAGGAAGACACTGCTGAGGATGCAGGAGCTTGTGGACAAACTTCAGACTAAAGTGAAGAGCTTCAAGAGACAAGCCGAGAACGCTGTCAGTACTGCACAATCATACAACTGCTTTTATACTATGTACATTATATATACTCTTCTATATCCTGAGTACTACTGTACTACTGTACTGTAAAGTACTACTGTCTTTGTCCACCAGGAAGAGCAGGTGAGCTCCAACGCTGTTCGCTACAGAAAAATCCAGCACGAGTTAGATGATGCTGAGGAGCGAGCGGAAATAGCAGAAACAACTGTGAACAAACTGCGAGTCAGAACCCGTGAGCAGACAGTTAAAGTTACAGCACAGGTACTGCTAATGTCAGACAATACTGTTTTCCAAATGTCAGACAATACTGGTTCAGAAATGGTTTAGAATAATCTTATCTTATCTCACCTGTCTTGTTTTATTTCTACAGATCGCGGAATGAAGACACACTGGATTTTTTAACTTTTTGGATCTTTGAGTTTTGTTTGTTTTTATTCTGAGCCTGTTTGTGTTGCTGATTTAAAATCCTGGCAAATGTTCTTAAAATATTGGCAAATTTCTTTTTTTTCCTGAACATAACTCAATATTTTGGTCTGTTTGTGGCACTTTTGCTGTGCATTTGTGTGTCAGTTTGGCTTTGAAATGTTTCTTCAGGAACACAAACATATTTTTGGTTTATAGGTTTGATGGTTTTTGTTTTTCTTCATACCAACAATCTCCCAGAATCTATAATAAAAGATATGAGGGTTTCACCTAAGTTTCTGTCTTGAAACTACAAGCATGTTAATGTCATGAGTTTGCAGTGTGCAGATGTGTGCGCCTGTTTGCTGTGAAGTCTTTTGGAAAAATAAGTGAAACAATATTTCAAAATGTCTTGAGAAAGCAGCATGTTTTTTAATTTATGGAATAAGCCTTTGTTTGGAATGAGAACACTGATGTGACAGCAATAAATTATTTACTATTTGAATTTAGAGTCTGCATTTGTCAACACAACATGATGGATAGTGCGAATATAAGCGGTGGTGGTCGTGGTATTAGAGAAAGATAAAACAACTTACGCTTTTCGTATTTCAAAATCAAAATTCTGAAAATGTCCCAATAACAGAAAACTTCCAGTCACACATCACACAATCTTCTCTCATAGAATCAAAGTATTGAACCCATTACTGCTGACAGGTGCCCAGCAGTGAAACATGAGGTACAAAACCAAGGGTCACACACTGCCCACTGTGTGTGTGTGTGTGTGTGAGTGTGTGTGTGTGTGTGTGTGTGTGTGTGTGTGTGTGTGTGTGTGTGTGTGTGTGTGTGTGTGTGTGTGTGTGTGTGTGTGTGTGTGTGTGTGTGTGTGTGTGTGTGTGTGTGTGTGTGTGTGTGTGTGTGTGTGTGTGTGTGTGTGTGTGTGTGTGTGTGTGTGTGTGTGTGTGTGTTTCAAGTGCTCTAGTCTATGAATAAAGTTGAGTTGAGAATAAGATGAATCATTCAGATGGTCCATTCAACAGCTTTTTCTGGGCCAATGCACTTTCAATGGCTTCACCTTTGAGTGTGTGTATAGTCCTTTAAGGGACATAAGGAAGGTTTGTAAGAATTTGGCCTCATTGTCCTCAGATGTGAGGTAAACATGTTCAAATAAAATGTAACTTTTGCTGATAATTATGCTAATATTGATGTATTCTTAATTACAAAATCATTAAAGGACTTTTATTCTAATTCCAACAGAATGCCGCAGACTTCACTGTGTATGAGCTTTTGAGCCTAGTCCTGTAGTGGACTTTGAACTAAGATACCCTGAAGCGCTCACTTCCTCCGTGTTTTTATGACGTCCCATTTATTTATGTTATAACTGGGTGTTTTAGTTTTTAAGATGATTATCCGATCAGAAAGCAGAATGAGCCTCACTTGAGTTGCCAGTTTCAGTGCTGAAATCCAGTTGGTTTTATCTAATCTGAGTCCTCACTACCTAAACCCCAGCAATTGCAGTCAATCATAAATCAATGCTAGTGCAGCCTCTGCAGCTCAGTGAGTTCTGGAGGTTCTGAACTTTCACGCGAGGCTTGGCCTGTTCATGTTGGCAATTTAAAGTTTTCAGATTATAGAATATGATGGTGGGAAGCCACAAATAAAAGTTGAGGTGCAGGCCACAAACTCGACTGAGTTTTCTGTTTTCTATTTCGTGGAGCAACAATACCTGGTCCTGACCAGCAGAGGGCGCTGAGGGCGCTAAGCACACGTGTGAAGCCCCGGCAGCTGCCCCGGGTCTGGAGCTCTGGAGTCGGCTCTGTAGTGAGCTGAGCTCCGGAGAGCGGCATGGGAGAGGCTGAGCTTACGCTGAACCAGGCCGAGGAGAAGCCCCCGGAGCCAGGCCTGGTTCCCGCAGAGGAGCCGGTGATCTGGAGCCACGAAGTGGAAGTTTGTCTTTTCCACGCAATGATCGGACACAAACCAGTGGGTCAGTGTAGAGTTCCCACTGACGTTAGCTGTTAGCTTTAGCAGATATCTGTTAGCTAACTCATTGTTATACTCCTAAAACATACAATTATAAACAACAAAGAGCTAATAATGACTAAACCACCATGGAAAGGCACAGGGGGGACATTTTATTTAATAAAGAATCAGCGTTTATCTCCAGATTGTGACAATATCTGTTGGTTTTGTTTGGTTAGCACTTGTTAGCTTAGTAGCATATGCTACGGCTAAAAACAATAACCAAACTCTTGAATAATTTCATGACAGGTTGATTTTAAACTAAACAAAATAAATGCGCTTACTCCAGTTGTTGAATGTTTAACCTGGTTTAATGATGTTTGTTATGCTCATATTTCAGGAGTGAACCGTCACTTCCACATGATGTGCATCAGGGACAAGTTCAGTCAGAACATCGGACGACAGGTTTCCTCCGACCTGATCTGGGAACACCTCGGCACCATGTACGACATGCAGGCCCTGGTATGTGGACTCGGGACTTTATGACAGGGGAACTTGTTTGTTTAGTCCTAGTTCTAAACCGATGATGTATGTTGCAGCATGAGTCTGAGATACTGCCATTTCCAAACTCTGAGAAGAGCTTCTCCTTACCCGATGACATTGTGCAGGACGTCAGAGAAGGTACAATGCGTCATTACTCATGTTATATAAACACCTAAGTGTAAATGCAATTAGCATTTATGTGTTGTTCAGGTCGTAATGAGGAGGAGCTGGAGGAGCTGAAAGTGGAGCCACCCGCAATTGCAGAGGAAGGTAAGATAATGGGTGGAGAGAAGAGATTACATATATTAGTTATGTTATGATAGCTGTATTAATAATATATTTATGAGGTGTTAAAACACCTTTTCACACCTTGTGATGTCCTGGCCATGATAAATTTCACACCACAGTAACCAAGATGCTCTGTTTATATGTGACATGTTTCTATAACAGCATCTATAAACTAAAAAGTGCAGAAATGTTTTTTTTTTAATTAGTGGTATGAATTCATCTGTCTTAAGAGTCACAATACAGGTATTTATACTTCAATACAGATATCAATATTTTATGACATCCTGCATTACAGTGAGGTTGCACTGCCCCACTGTTTTTAATTAATTAATTAGAGATGAAAGAACTGCCAGGGCAGCAGAGCAGTGTACATCTAAGCACTTGGTCCTCAAAACATTAGCACACAAATAAAATATTTTTTGTATATTGACTGAAATGTATAAGAAATTGTTTATTTCTTGAAACAGGATGTAACTTTTCATTTAAAAATAATACCGATGTTCCTGTTGCAATCTTACTGTACTCTACTCCAAGTGTCCATAGTTTGTGTCTTTGATGACTCACTCATGTGGTTAGTACAGACACATTTTTTAAGTAAAAATCACAATATATTGGCTAATACACATAATGTCATATCATGTGAATCGTACAATTCAGTGTGGTTTGATTAAATGTTGCCCAATCTGACATCCCTCTTTGCCTGGGGTTGCCAAACTTTTCATCCTGGAACTCCAAAAATAACAACACTGAAAAATCTCGGGTAGCAAAATAAGTTAAAATGCAGTTTTATTGAATTTATTGGAATTGTTTTTTGTGTATTTTCCTAATTTCACAAAACCATACAGATTAATTTAAATATAGTTTTTTGACTATCTCATCTCCCAAAAATCAGACCACATGTTCAAACGTACACTTTATCATGTCCTGTCATTTACAACAGTTTATTCACAATAATACTGTCTTACAGGCAGTAACTCATCAGTGAAGTCTGATCGATCAAAAGATAGAGACAAACCCACAGAATCCAACTCCAAAGATGACAAGAAGAAGAGAGTTACACCGACCCCTGTACCCCCAGTGGCTAAAGGTGGGACCCCTACACCCCCTGCAGCTAAAGGTGGAGCCCCCACACCTCCAGCAGCTAAAGGTGGAGCCCCCACACCCCCTGCCACTAAAGGCAGTGCTCCTACACCCTCAGCAGCTAAAGGAGGGGCTCCTGGATCTACCTCTACAAAGACAGGGAACACTGGAGCTTCCTCAGGTAAAGGGGGGTCGTCAGGACCTACACCGGCCAAAAGGAGGCGCTAGATTCACCAGGATGAGTTGAACTTCAGACATTATGGGACTAGTGAGTAGAAAAATCTATTTGTTCCATCTGTAACAATGATTTTTCTTAATTCAGTATGTGCATTTTGGGGCACAAATGGAACTTTCATTTTTATTTACCAGCAATCTCATAAAACAATAAGTGAGCTAGCGGGCTGGACAGTTTTTCTTGTTAATTTTTTACTGCAGTAGTGGCTTGTGTTCTGATTCAAATCTTTGCTCTGACATGAGAAATGTGTTAGATTTATACTTAGGTTAATAGTATTTATTATAAGTTTTTTCTTTAGTAATTGATGATCACAAGCCTACTAATAATTTGAGTTTGTACATGTTTTTTGTATTTGTGCATCTGATTTTTAATAAAAAGTTCAGTGGTCTTCAAGTCCATAAAAGCAGTATTCAGTCTCTTATCACTAACCATAACAATGCAATAACACTATATCAGAAACACAAAGAGATAGTTAAACAAAAACTCAAGCCATTCTTGTGTGAACAAGGTCTGATTTATAGTAAGCTTCATAAACCAGGGTCACCCTGATCCACTATGGAAACATTGGAAAATTATGCTTAGTTTGGATTCTTGCCAGAAATGAAAGCACAACAAACGTATCCTCAAACACAACTTATGAAGAGGACCATTTCTGTAAAACAGCCACAGTCTCACTTTACAATTTAATGCATTATTTATTCACTCTTACACCCTGGTGGTAATATAATTCTGCAACCACAGCTGCCTTGGGGTACAACCACACACTGTAAAGTGGAGTTACACTGTAGGAAGTGTGGCATTCACATCTTGGCAACATGGCAGAAATGCTCCTGGACACTACTATAAACATAGACCTACAGGAGGAAGTTGAGTTACAGTTTGATCACTCTTACCGAGTGAGCCTCTACCATTCTACCTGTTCATTTCACCTGCATGAGTCTGAAGCACAGGGCTGCTGCTCATTCACTATGAAGCTGTTCTTTCTGTAAACTGGGCTGAGGGAGGACACTTGGATACCAAGGCTCTGTCATTGGAGAAACTGACTTTATCTTCAGAGACAAGGTTGTAATTGTGAAACAGCTTAGGTTTAAAAGACTAAAACAAACTTCAAATCAAGATAAATTTCCATGGCGACAGGCTCTGAGCCAGGTGCATGCTGGGACCTTGACCTTGGCCCTGGACCTTAGTATTAGCATGACAAACCCCTGACACAGAAATGAAAGGAGCCCAGCACACGCTAACCATGCTAATGGCACACTAATGTCATGCTAATTTCACGCTAATGACATGCTAATACCCCTCTGAAGACTTTATTTGTAGCAGGCCCGAGTCTGTTTACATTCAGAACCTAACTTCTTCACTCCAGTAAAATATCTAAACCTGGAGACTCCAGTCCCGAACTATACTGGGTCTGTGTTTGGTACAAACCACACAGGTCCTTACCATGTTTAAACCATGAATTCAAACTAAGTCTGAAACAGGACAAAACTCGGTTCACTGCAGAACTAAACCAACTTGTAACCAGAAAGTCTGTGTCAGGTGGTGCCTCTCACACTTAAGTGGGTTTTAGCAGATTCCAACACTGACCTGTGCATGAACCTCATACAGTGATGCTGATGTGGTTGCCATGGAAACCATCCAGCTATTGCTATGGAAACAGCAATTTTCAAAGAAACACCAGTGACGCCTTTCCCATGTGCAGGTTGTATTATAACAGGGCATGAGAAATTAGCACAAATAATGCAGCAGACGACTCAAATAAATCTTTTTAACCTGATTATCCACACTCACACACCCACATATCAGACACTTGAAACTGTAACTGGCCTTTAAACTGGGAATGGGCATCCTGCCTCTGAGTCACATGATGGGAGGAACTCGGAGTAGAGCTGCTGCTCCTGCACATCGAGAGGAGCAGTTGAGGCGTCTTCCAGATGTCTCCTGGTCCCTCCGTGAAAAGGCGTTCTGACCCTGGTCAAGTGGAAGAAGGTGGATGGACAGGTCGTGGCTCTTGATGGTCCCGGGGCGGCTCTAGTAGATGCCCTGGCCTGAAACATTTGAGAAACTTAACTTCCAAAGAGCCACATATAATGAACCCTCTTGCTGTGAGGTCAGAGCACTCTGGCCATGAAGGACATGTTGACTTTAAAAACAAGTTTACCCACGTTGTTAATATTGGCAGACATTCTAAATAACAGGTACAATAATATAAAATAGAACTTGTGTATAAAATCCCCGTATATCATGCCCTCTAGCTATTAAAAATAGGCTACCACAGCGAACAAGAGTTAGAGTGTTTTTTTTAATAAATCTGTCGCTCTTTAGCCCGCGGTTTCATCACGTGATTGAGTTTAATCCATAATAATCTTGGTCTGTTTTTCTCCTGTTGCTTCACTTCTGTCTCTCTCTGCACACACTTCTGATTGGCCAATAGTTCTACAAACACCGCCTCTTTTGTCATTGCTCCCTCTGGAACACTTTTCATTGGCTCAGAGGCACTTTAGACCCGCCTACTTGCCTCCCGTTGGCTCAGCGCGTCACGGGTCCCGCCCCCTATGAGTCAGAGCGGAGCGCGAGGACAGACAAGCCGAAAAGAAACAAGGAAACGAGGAGGAAAGAAGGAAAGGAGACGAGGAAGGAACCGAGGAGGAATCCAGGACCAAACCAGGACCAAACCAGGACAGAACAAGGTCTCAACCCGATCTAAACCAGCACTAAACTAGCTCTTAATCTTGTCTCATTCTGAACTAGGAGTGAAAACCTAAACCTGGACTAGACTAAACCTGCACTAAATTATAAGGACCAAAGCAGGAGTGATCTAGGAATGAATCAGGACTAAATGTGGAGAGGAGGAGGCAAAAGGGGCAAAGTAGAGAACAAACTGCGGCGTAAGAGAGAGGAGATGCACGGGAGGAAACGAGGAAGCAAAGAGGAGAATAAAGTGATCTGACAGACTGAAGGCGAGGGCTGGAGTGGGGACTGGACTGGGGAAAGATGTAAATGTAATTATCCAGCATCATGTGAGAATGGATGAGGAGTTAGAGAAAAATAGATCTTTGTCCTAGAAGGAAATTCCCTCTTTGCTGTCTGCATGTTAAATTAATTGGATCTCTAATTAGTTAATCTGTAATGTAGGTTGTTTTTAGTTTTTCTTTTACTTTGGTGCCTCTGTGGTGCAGCCTCATCTGTGTTGCCCTGGATTGGGGCCAGCACTGAGGGTTCACTGGGTTGTGGCCTTCTTTGCTGGAGATTTAGAAAATGACTATTTGATTTCGTAAATTGGTGATGATGTGTTGGCTTCTAAAACCTGGATAAGGAGTGAGGAAAGGAAGCAAGGAGGCAAGGTCTGAGGAAGTGTGTAAAGGGTTTTTCTTTGGTTTGTGTTGGACAGAATGAAGCGGAGCCCAAAGTGAGGAAAACTAGGTGTACAGATCGTGCATGCGACGAGAGGAGACTGTGAAGGATGTTTCTAAAGGTTTAGGATGGATTTTCACGGGGACTTCTAAAGATCATCTAAAGGTGAGTCATTATTTATTTAGAAAACACAGCTGGATTTAGAGATTATTTCACAATTTCTCTCCACCGTTTGTTTTTCTTTTTAAATCACAAGCTTCATAAACTGATGACTCAACTATGTTATTCCAATGAAGCAGAATCAAACTACTATTATTTTAGTCCTTGAGGGTAAATTCTTGACAATTGTCCTCTGAAAATCTCTTCTAAATTTTGTTTGTTTTGGGGGAGGAAGTAAAAAGGGTTAAACTTGATGCAGTTTAATCTCTGCACTTCCCACCAGTGGTTATTGTTCTTTTTATGGGAAAGAATTGACAGAAAGAAATGAGTTTTGTAATTGTTTGAGAACTGAGCAAAGTTAAATCCAGGATTACACTCAAACTGCTGTGGTATAATTGTGTGTATTTTATGACGCATTTGCACAGTAAGTCCTTAAATCTGCCTGTTTTCTGAGACAGTTTCTGCAGTGTTTAGACTCAAGCAAACCGTGCAATTTTCCCTGATTTTCACATTAACGGGAGAGGAATAAACCGAGTCTTAACAAGGACTAAACCAGGGCAAGATCTGGATTAAATCAGTCTGACAGTGGGCAGCGGGGAATTCCAAAAGACAATCAGAGCTTTCATAACATCACAATAATCAAACATGAGTCATAAACAATATCTCTATACATGAACAAACACACACCAAGATCTGGGCCAGGCTCCTCGTTACACCACTATTTATCTGGACCCTTTTCCAGATCTGGGCTGTGGGTCTTCTCAGTGTCTCAGTTAGAGAGATGTGCCTATTCAGCCTTTTCAGTCCAGATACTGAGACTGATGCACAAACAAGCATTTATTTCCTTAGAACAAAAATAAAACAAGACAGAACTGATCCTAATGTGTGATGTAGCTGTTCATCATCTCTAAAGAAATAAAGTTTAAACACTATGAGATGAATAGTCTATAGATCACCTGAACTGATATTTGGGACTCAATATCTGCACATTTTTCTGTATCATTGCCAATAATCTATAACAGTATTGGATCAGTGGTTGTAAAATGCATCTCTATAAATTATTAATTACTGCTGTATCATTATTATTATTATTATTATTATGTTGTTGTTGCTGCTGCTGAAAAATTAAGTTATCTTTCCAGGATAAATCAAGTATCTCCTCAGTTGTCCCGTCATCTTCCAGTCGTTGCCATTTTCAGTCCCTGGTTCGTGATCTTTCTTTGATCCCAGTCCTGTTCTAGTGCTGGTTCTGTGGTTCTCCTTGGTTTTGTCCAAAGTCCTGGTTCTGTCCTTAGCATTTCCTGGGTCAGAAGTCTAAACGAGGATTTAAATGAGATTTCTGACCCTGAGCCAGATTCTCACAGCGTTCCACAATAAGACTGACGAGAGCATTCACAAATGGGACAGGTCCCATTCACAAACAGACCAGGAGCCTTTCACTGGGAGCTCCAAACATCTGATCCCATTCAGAGACCAGTCACCCCCAGTTAAACCCCATTCACACACATTCAAACTCCCACAACACCAGTTAAACACATTCACTCTGTGCTAATCCAGGGCAGGAGGCCACACACAGACACACACCAGCACAGGACAGGACTAAACCGGGACTAAACCAGTGCTAAACCAGGTCAAAACCAGGTTCAAGCCAGGACTAACTCAAGAATAATGCAGAACTAATCCAAGACCTAACCCAAAACCACCTAGATCTAGCCCAAAACTAAATCAGAACTTAACCAGATCCAAACCAGAACTAAACTAGAAGTAAACCAGATCTAAACCAGGACTAAACCAGAACTAAACCAGGACTAAATCAGGACTAACCCAGGGCTAAATCATAACTAAACTAGAACTACATCAACTCGAAAACCAGACCTAAATTATGACTAACCCAGGATTACACCAGGACCAGATCTAATCCAGAGATAAACCAGAATCAAATCAGAACTAACCCAGCCAGGACTAACCCAGAACTGAATCAGGACTAAACCAGAACTAAACTAAAACTAAACCAGATCTAAACCAGGACTAATGCAGAACTAAATAACTAACCCTAACTAAACTAGAACTAAATCAGATTGAAAACCAGATCTAAACTAGAACGAACCCGGAATTAAACCAGCACTTACTCAGAACTAAACCAGATTAAAACCAGATCTAAACCAGGGCCAAACCCAGTCTAAACTATGACTGAATCAAATGTGTTTTACCGGGACAAAACCAATTCTAAACCAGGATGTTTGCACCCAAGATAAACTGAACCAGGGAGTTTTAAATTCTAAATAAAACCGAGTAAATGAGTCCGTTTCAGTTTGATAAATGTGCAGCGTGTCGGCCTTTCAGCGCGCACAGAGTTAACTAAGTAAATAACAGCCCAGTGCAGCGAGACAGAGACAAGGCAGAGGCTGTAAACACAGAGATGCTGAGCTGCTGTTGTCATGGTGACCAGCACCTTCACCACAGCAACCACATCCAGCTCCGAGACACAGGGAGATGAAACCCAGACTGGTCCAGGACTAAACCAGGTCTTGAATCAAAACTAAAGCAAAACTGAACCATGTGTTAACAAAACTAAAGCTGAAACAGTATTAATCAGGTCTAAAATCTTAACTGTTCTTTGAAAACAACAGATATTACATGATGACTGTTATTGCAAAAACATAATAATATAGTAATTTACTTTAGTTTATTGGGCAAAATGACATGATTCATTTTACTAGACTTTATGAATCCACTTAATAAAAAAATCAATACTCAGATATTAATCAGAATGTAAAATAGTAGAAAAAACTTGAAATATCAATGCTGAACAAAAATGACATAGTTTGAGAATTGTCTTGGTTTGGGCAACATCAGAACAAGTCCACAAAGTAATATTAAAGAGGTACTGCGTAGTATTTCTAGTGGAGCGTTTGCCACCTGTTTGTTTCCATGGAAATACTAACTAGAATGTTCCCCAGTATAGATTAAACTTACCTACATGAGGATGCTACATTACAGCTCAGATCTGTGGAGAGTCACACCTTATTCGCAGAAGGAATTGTGTTTTTGAGCAATAGAAACAAACAGATAAATGCACTTTTAAAGAAACTACTTTTTGTGATGAAAATTACAGCATTGTGGGTTGCTTTTTTTTGCTTTTTTTCCATTTTCCATCAAAACAGTGTTGAATATTGAAACTTTTCCTTAGCATTGACGACTTCTCCCTCTCACACCTCCGCACTCATCAAACACAGATAAATCACACGTCTCTGTTTGGATCCGACACTTCCTGTATGACCTTTGAACTCTCGCCGTGACCTCTGTCCCACCAGCCTCTCATGAATATTAATGAGCGACGAGAACGTGACAGATTGTGACGTTTGTCTTTACCACAGAAAGCTGCTGGCAAGAAATATTAAAGACGATATAATAGGGAAGGGTAGCTTTTTATCATGTTTCTTTCACTTGGAAGTACAAAACATTCTTTTATCCACAGATTTATACGTGAAACTCAAACAAAAACTCATGTGATTAGAGAAAAACCTACATATCAGACTCTTTAGTTGACCTGTCACCATAAATACTTTTACTAGTGTGAAATTTCAGTTATTTTTTTCTGCAATTTGATCAGATTTGAGCTGTGGAGGGTTTAATTATGAACTAAAACTATACAATTTAATTATGTATTAAGTGTTGCATTGCGCTATTTAGTTACTGCAATATTTTTGAACAATATTGCACATTTAGAGTACTTTTTTGTGAGTAATTCTGCTTTATTGTGGTTTCTATATTATTGTCTATTACGTCAGCTATATGTCGCACTTCAAAATTTGCCTTAAATCTTCAGTAAAAGCCTATGTTTTGTTTTGGGACTTGCAGCCTAAAAATACCCTTAAAGCTTTTTTTTAGCACTTTGCAAATCAATAACTACTGAAAATGTGACTGCACAGCTTATGGGTTTATGGTGAAAAAGGGGATGTGGGCGACTTTTTAGTAAATTTAAATTCAAAATAGGACCGATATATCAGCCCAAAAATATCATCAAAGCTCATCTGCCATCGGTTGCTCTGGAGGCTTAACATATAAAAATCTGTATAAATGGATCCGTCTCTAATCTGAATTCTAGTTTTATAAATGCTTTGTTTCTCAGTTGTTTTTATGCACTGTTGTTTTTGCATGAACCTTTGCATGAATATTAAATGCTGGAAACTTTATAGAAGATGAGTTTGTGATGCCGTTTAGAGGAAGTCGGTTTTTGCAGATCTTATATCTGATTTTTGGCAGGAAGTGGATTATTCAAAACATGTAATAATGTGAAACTCTGTTGAAGGAGAGTGTAGTTAGAATGAGTAGGTCTGTCAAAATAACAACACTTAAAATTCAATATATATGTATGAAGTAAATATAGCATAGGAAGATGAGTCTTTTCATTAACAGGGATTCTTGAGAGTCAAACCTCTGTATAACATCAAACCATGTTTATTTCTAAATGTCTAATATAACAGTAGTTTTTTTTTTTTTATAATTTTATTCAGTTTTCATTAGGGGTGTAAATTTACACAGAAGTCTCAGTTTGGTTTTGAGGTCACAGTTCGGTTCATTTTCAGTACAGTTTGGGAACAAAATGTAAGGCCATTTACTTGTTGTTTATTTGTGTGTTTATTAAACCATATAATGTATAATGTTAAAACAAATGTTTTAAAATTATACAAACAGGAAAATAAAATAAATGCAAAGTGCTGCTTGTTAATACTAATAAGTTAAATAAAATTTTCTCAAATAAGCAAAAAAAAAACAAGTTTTACACTGCATCAGATTATTATTATAAAGCCACGTCAGCCTGTTTTATATTTTAATGTGTTTAATTCAGCTTTGCGCATATTAGTTTACGTTTTACAAAAACGAAACTTAAACCCACATGGCTCATTTGCATAAAATATAAGCTGAAAAAAACAGCTTGCTCCTTTTGCGCTGATGCTGCTTCTGTGGGACTAAAGGACACTCGGACTCAGTGGATTATCTGTGTTCTTTGTGTGGCAGACGGAGGTGCTCGGTGTGAGTCTGTTCTGTGCCTACAGTACAGCATACAGTATATGGCACTGGAGAAACCGAGCCTCCGTGTAGCTGCACATGTTCTGAACATATTGACATATTTGTCCTTCCTTATGCAACTGTCCAACTGAAAACATACAATCTCAGAAAAATATAAACACATTGAAAAGGTCCAAAATTGTGCAGAATTGACTCTTGTTAAAATGTTGCTACTTTATCTAAAACAGAGTTCAAGTGATCATTTTTAAGTTAACAACGACCTTGTTCCTTTTATTCAGTGCAGATTGGCAACTCCAGGACCCAAAGTATCAAAATGATTCTTGTGAAGGTGTTTGCAGCACTTCCTGTATTAAACCACAACATCACAAGATGTTTTCTGCTTGAGAAGATCTTAGGCTGCACATCAGGGTTTGTGTGATAATCATGTGTCAATGAAATAAAACAACTCCAGCTGTGTTATAACATTATAGGTCAGAAAATATGGGCCCATTAAAATAACTGATTCTGTTTCTTTGCAAATAGATTTGGTTTTGATTCATGGATCACAATTCAATTTTATATACATTTTTCTTTGGCCCCAGAAGAACAAAAACATTTAAAAGCAGGTTCACAGAAGCGGATGGACAGGAGCAACTAAAGGGAAAATAACATAAGTACAACACTTTAGCAGAATGCAACACTTAAGCAATTAAACTTTATAGTCTTAGTTCATAATTCAGCCTTTTATGGCTCAAATCTTAGTACAAAGAAAAAGTCACGATAAATGCTGACCCCCAAAAATTATTGTTTCATCTTCATATATTGAACAATAAATTGATTATTTATAGTAGCAAACCTTACAAACAGTTTGGTCTAGATTTTATTTTTGAAAACTATTTAATGTCTAATATTATGTTTAGGCCATGTTTAGATTGAAATAGAATCAGTGTCTTCTGGGCAGATCAATGTCATTATTAGCTTCAGCCTGATATTATTTCAAGTCTCAACAGACAAAGTTTCACAGACTTTTTAGTTTAGTGTAATTATCTAATGAGACGGGGAGAGTGCACAATATACTTTAACATAAGAGTAAAGAAAATGTCTTTACAGTGACCAGACCATCATAAAACTTCTGTATCATTCACACCCTGTTCTCTTAGCACCTTAAAAACAAAATCTAATCTAATTTAAAACTACTCTCAGCTTCATGCTTCAGGACTGTGGGTGGTGTAAATTAGAGCACAAAACCCAAATAGGCTAAAATTCTTGAATTCTTGTCTTTTCCTGATAAATTAATAGGCTGTAATATCCCTGTCCAGGCACAATGGTCGACTGTCCTCCAAGCCTTTTACGTCAGTCAAGAATGGCTCATTTACTTTAAGTCTGCATATTCAGTCATTGCATATTTTTATGACGATCTCAGAGCAAACACTGTACAAAGGAACTCTCTCATTGGCTCTCAGAAAATGAACATTACTAGAAAAATATAAAACACGCTGGACTGGCATGGTTCATGTGTGGGTTTTCTTCAATCTATTCAAAGACTGTATATCCTGGAACCCGAAGATAAAGTGTATTGCAATCTATATATTTTTATGTGATTTTCTGTCTATTTGGGGGTAAATGAACACCTTAGCATTTAGATTTTTTTCATTTTATTTTATTTATAATTTGCACTCTGTAATGAACCCCAGAGAAATGTTGCCATCCATGTGAAGTTAACCTAACAAAAACAACTTTTATGATGACCAGATGACAAAATGTTTTGACTCCCTTTTAATGTTTATTTATTTATTTTTAATCATAGTACAACCACAAACCAACTCCTATTGACCATTTGTTATCCCAGACATGATGGTACCATATAATCCCCTAGCCCTGTTTAGGCAGAGAAACCGATTCCACCCAATGTCCACTATAAAGTGAATGGTCTCAGGAGGCTGTATAAATGGACATATCTAACCCGCTAGCCTCCCGTTCCAAATAGGAAGTAAGCGTGGGGGCACTTCCAGCTTCATGAACTCTTTCTGGTTGACTTAACATTTAAAATGTGTCACTCCTCTCCCTGTATCTGCTGCTGTGGCCTCCTCATTTTGGTCTTGAAGTGTTTGTATTAACTCGCTCTGCATGATCCTGGTCTTTTTATTTCACTATTTTGTACATGAATAAGTTCCTATTCCTAATATGGACGTGTTCCCAAAGTCTAGTATCGTGGACTGTAAAACACTCCACTTCTTTATACAGTCTAAGTTATGCTAGATTAGGTGGTTATGCCAAAAATGGTAATTTGTCTTTTTGTGTACTCTGACTTCTTGGGTTCTTCTTTAAAGACAATACAGTCAAGAGTATTTACCTGAAGCCATCTTCAGAACTGTCACCGGCACTGATGGTGACATGCCGTATATGAGCTGTTGATGACCACGGCAGGTAAACTAAAATCCTCCATATCGGACGTCTGTAAAAGAAATGACCACATTATGGATCGGGACGGGGCCGGGTCATCGGACTGGAGAACAACAAGTTCAAACACTGGATCAAGGAGCCACTGAAATCACTAAACAAGGCATGAGCAGCATTAACCGTGATGACCGAGTGTTCCTCCTTTCACTGGGACACCCTCCTCCAGAGCACCGGGCAACAGGAGGTGTGGTCAGTCTGACCGTCCTGACAGGTAAATCAGGCTGACCGCACCTACAGGAAATAACAACAGCTCATATACGACACGTCACCACCAACACCGGTGACAGTTCTGAGGATGCAGCAGCAACAGCTTAAAAAACCCAAGAAGTTAGATTAGGTGATACTGGTCAGTAGGGGGCAGTGTTTCAGTTTACACTTGAATGATTCTTATATTATTAAATGTCTGTTGCAGATTGTGACTTGACTTTGGTTCCTGGGGTGAACTGAAGGGGAGGGGTCAGTGATCATGGCCCGACTCCTCCTCTTTCTGTCCGTCTCCACGGCAACGCTGCTCCACTTCCTGTTGCTGGTTTCCATGACAGCCGGTCTGAAGCCACGCCTCCACAGGGACCGGCGAAACATCAGGCCCAACATTATCCTTGTTCTGACGGACGACCAAGACCTCGAGCTTGGTCTGTGCCTTTATTTAGCAATTAAGTTCAAACACCATCTAATAATAAAAGAGATTTATTTTTTATTGATTTTAGGAAAGGATTTCAAAACATACTGTTAAGTTTAAGCTCACCTAAACTAAATACAAGAAGAAAGACAATAGGATGATATAGATATAGATATAGGGTGAGGGTCCAATTCTGGGCCCCCAAGAGTCACCACAGGCCCCTTAGTCCGCCGTTGATGTTATTTTACATTTAAGGATTTTTGTCACTTTTCTCATTGCTCCTCAAATTTCTAATCTTCAGTTTTTTAGACTATTAGATTATACATTATTCTTTTCCATCACTGAAATACTCCAAGTAATTCCCTTCTTAGATGCAGCTAGAATAATTTTTTTCTGTTTTATGTATCCAGGTTCCATGCAGGTGATGAATAAAACTCGGAGAATCATGGAAGAGGGCGGGACTTCGTTTACAAACGCTTTCGTAACCACGCCCATGTGCTGTCCGTCCAGGTCCAGCATGCTGACCGGGAAGTAAGGACCAATATAATTATCATGATTTATGACTTAGCTTAGGATTTTTTTAGGTTTGCCATTTGTAGTTTAAAATCATATTGGAAAAACGTGTGAAAAAACACGTATGAAAAGCTCAAAGTTCATCATGAGACATTAAAAACCACAGTATTACAGTAAACATAATGACACTGAAATAAAAAAGCTACAAAGATTAAGATCCAGATAGTATCAATACTGACGCTAGTATCAAATCTAAATACGGATTTGAATAAAGAAAAAAACAACACAGATGCAAAAATGTAGCTTTGCTTTATAGTTTTAGGATGGTTTTCTTTTCCTATATCAGAACTCGACCACTTGGTAATGTTTTAATACTACATTTATTTAGTGTTGAAAATTCTATCTATTGTCAAAAATATGTTAATTATTATTGCGGTGTACTGATATTCTACATGCATTGATGACACTTATTAGTAAACAGACAAAAAAACTCAAGAATAAATACAAAATGGATTTAAATAACTTGTTTTCAAGACAAGAGTCTGTGATCAATACAAACCTTCACATTCCTGTTTAAGTGTTTGATTAAAAAAAAAAGAAATATCAGTTCTTTAAGGGTAGATTGTGTTAAAAATAAAGCTCGGATTAAATTCTAAAGAGCAGAGCAGTGCCTTCAGTTAGCATCACCCCCCAGGGACTATTGATCAGCTGTAAAGTATCAATACACTGTGATGATATTGGACGTCTTCCTTAGTATCAAAATGAAGTTGCAGTTTGGTCGTGACAGCAGGAGACTCGTTTCAGTTCAAACCTGTCGACACATTCCACTGACTCATTTTCCTTCTCCACTTCTGCCTTTGCTCAGATACGTTCACAATCACAACACCTACACAAACAATGAGAACTGCTCGTCTCCCTCGTGGCAGCGGCAGCACGAGCCAAAGACCTTTGCCGTACATCTCAACAACACTGGCTACAGGACAGGTACAGGCCGATGAAGCAGCACAGAGACATGATGTTACTGAATATTTGTGCTTTTTCCTCATTTTGAACGTCACAATTTTTGATTCAGTTTTGTTTTATCTTATTAAAAACTAGTAGACGTTGGGCATTATTTAAAACACATGCAGAGGATTGGTTGTTAAAAAGGCCTAAAATATCATTGTTGACTTTCACATACATTTGGAGTTCCTACTTTTTACCTTTTGATTTGTGTATTTTCAGCATATTTTGGTAAATACCTGAACGAGTATAATGGGACCTACATCCCTCCCGGTTGGAGACACTGGGTTGGTCTTGTGAAGAACAGTCGCTTCTATAACTACACCTTAAATGTCAATGGAGCCCGGAGGGAGCACAGGGACCGGTACCCCCAGGTCAGAACCAGAACTGTCTTATTCCCTGTGGCGTCTCAGTTTGGAGGTTGGATTTTTGATCTTGTCGATGTTCTTAGGATTACCTGACAGATGTGATCACCTTGGAAGCACAGAGGTTTTTCCGGGCCTCGAAGCAGACCTACCCTCACCGGCCGGTTCTGATGGTTCTGAGCCACGCCGCGCCCCACGGACCCGAGGATTCTGCGCCTCAGTTTAGTTCGCTCTTCCCCAACGCCTCCCAGCACATGTGAGTGTGAATAAGAACTAAAAAATACAACTGAAAACAAGGACTTGACTGAAATGAGTCTAAAACAGGGTTTAAGCAGGACTAAAACTGGACTAGAGCTCTTAACAAGGTCTCAAATAGTTGTCATGGCAACCAAACCAGAGCTTTTATATTAAGAAAATACATGTTGTGTTTTTTTACCACTGTCTGAACATTATTTGAACACTGTAAAAGGGAAAACCATATCAAGGATTGGGACAGGGCCAAAGACCAGAGGAACACAAATGAGAGATTATTGAAGTCAGGAGGCGGGACGCACGGACCCTCAAGAGACGAGGGGACCTCAAACCTGGGACTCATTTCTCCATCACAGGACAGAAGGCGTGGTCAGTCTGATAGATGGACCTGATCTGTCAAACTGACCACGCTTGAGAACAACAGCTGATAAGAGACAAAGGCAGAAGTGCTACTGCCCAAACATGTCAGGGCAATGAGCTATGTAGCTTTTTACAACTTGTATTATTAAAAAAAACAGGTTTCCAGGACTTTTTGTCTTCCTGCCATTCACTTCTACAAACACAACATTAAACCTGGACTAAACTGGGACTAAACCCTTAACAAAACCTCACTAAACCATATCTTCATCAGGACTCAAACTGGACCAAAACCAGGACTAAACTCATAACATGACACATGGACGCTCCTCAAACTCACAAAACAACAACCTCTGAACTGTACAGAGCTTTTATCGTGTCTGTTTTTCTGACAGAACTCCGAGCTATAACTTCGCCCCAAACCCGGACAAACACTGGATCATGAGGTACACCGGCGCCATGAAGCCCATCCACATGGAGTTCACTAACGTCCTCCAGAGGAAACGCCTGCAGACGCTTCAGTCAGTGGACCACAGCATGGAGCAGGTCAGGACACAGACGATTTTAACTCATATATACTGTATATCTACAGAGAAATATTAGATTACATTATTGTGTTCTAACTGATCTCTCACAGTTGTATGAGATGTTGGCGGACACTGGAGAGCTGGATAACACTTATATAATCTATACATCAGACCATGGATACCACATTGGACAGTTTGGACTCGTCAAAGGTCAGTGGGTTTTGAACATCTTAACCTCTGTTTTCTGGACCTGCTCCTGTCAGGCTCTCTGGTTTTTCTCCTATCTGATCTTGTCTGCTCCTCTGGCTCTGCTCCTCTGGCTTTGATTTTTTGGCTCTGCTCCTCTGGCTCTGCGTTTCTGGTTCTGCTTTTCTGACTCTCCTCCTCTGACTCTCCTCCTCTGGCTCTGCTCCTCTGGTTCTCCTCCTCTGGTTCTGCTCCTCTGGTTCTCCTCCTCTGGTTCTGCTCCTCTGGTTCTCCTCCTCTGGTTCTGCTCCTCTGGTTCTGCTCCTCTGCCTCTCCTCCTGTGGTTCTGCTCCTCTGGCTCTGCTCCTCTGGTTCTGCTCCTCTGGTTCTGCTCCTCTGGTTCTCCTCCTCTGGTTCTGCTCCTCTGGTTCTGCTCCTCTGCCTCTCCTCCTGTGGTTCTGCTCCTCTGGCTCTGCTCCTCTGGTTCTGCTCCTCTGGTTCTGCTCCTCTGGTTCTCCTCCTGTGGTTCTGCTCCTCTGGTTCTGCTCCTCTGGTTCTGCTCCTCTGGTTCTCCTCCTCTGGCTCTGCTCCTCTGGTTCTGCTCCTCTGGTCCTCCTCCTCTGGTTCTCCTCCTGTCCTCTCTCTCTGTAGTTTTAGTGTTAGCAGTTTTTTTTTTCTGATGAAACAGTTCTGCTCTGTTTCACAGGATTAAAGTCTTGGAGCAGAGGTTAATCCTGATATAAATAACTCTGAAAAATGAAATGGAACATTTGAAGCACAGAAAAAAATGGATAACGCTGCACTACATTCATACTGACGCTGTTTTTGTCCTATTTACTCATAGTCGCACTTTACAGTAAAATACAGATTTGGCTTGTGATACCAGGTGGTGGTACCAGAGGTGGTGCCAGGTACCACCTCTTTGCCAGATCAAGTCCAGTTGATTTAAACCAAGAGACTTCAAAACTTGAACCAAAAAACTAAAGTTAACATAATTTAACAAAGTGGAGATTGATTATAAAGTTCCCACTGTTTCTGTTTGTAGGTAAATCGATGCCTTATGAGTTTGACATCAGAGTTCCTTTTTTCATCCGAGGACCCAACATACAGCAGGGACACAGGTGAGACCGGGTTTAGTCCTGAATATGAGTTTAGTCCTAATTTAAGGTTAAGTTCTAGTTTTGTTTTCTTATTGTTTGTGTTGATATTCCTGAGCTTTGTATAAAGTATAAAGCATAAAGAGGATTAGTGTTGCTTCACTGGTTCCACATTTATACAATTATGATCGTCAGCTGGAGGATTTAAAGAGACAGGATAAAGTAGAACACGGTTAAAGCTGCACTGTGTAACTTTCCAGGTTGGGGGTCTGCCACCATGGAGATGCTATTGCTTTGCCTGTGATGTTCCTTAATATGATATTCAACTTGTATAAGACACATTTATTCAATTATGGTTGTTTTTTCTGCTCAAACGTGCCATAAAAAACATGCATTCTGACCTGTGAGTGGAGTCGCCTCTTCACAGATCTCACTTGTCATTTGGCCTAATAGCATCTCCTTCTTGTTTCTGTGGAGATGAATAAGTTTAATACCAGACTTTGGAACACTGCAGGCAAAGCAATAACATCTTCATGGACACGAGCAGGTAACAGCGCCTCCATCAGGAAAGTTACACAAAACATTTTTACATGACGATGAATATTATTTATGTAAAGATCGCAGAGTTTCCATGATATGTCTTGTGTGATTAGCCTTCCAGACATTGTCCTAAACATTGACTTGGCTCCCACCATCCTGGACATCGCTGGACTGGACCCCCCATCGGACATGGACGGGAAGTCTGTGCTGGGGCTGCTGGACATAGGCTCCCCCGGGAACAGGTAACTCAATGGTCTGACACAAATACACAGGGGAACAGGCTCGATTCAGTTAATTTACCCATTTGTACTGTAAAATCTCATTGGAAAACATGGCCAGTTGTCTTCCCGGCAGAACAAAATAAGCTTTCTTGTAAATTTTGTAGCCAGAATATCAGACTCATACACTGCAAATCTCTGTGATGTGGCCAAGATTTTAAAACTCGGGTTATATCAGGTTATTCATCTTGTTTTCAGTTTTATCATCTACTTACTAGTTCTGAGACTGTTTAATTCTTGTCTAGAAGTAGTTTATTTTAAGACGTTTGTACTTCTGGTAAATGTCTGTGTTTGTGTGTCCAGGTTTCACTTGAACAAGAAGTCTGTGAACTGGAGAGACTCGTTCTTAGTGGAGAGAGGGTAAGAGCTGGACCGGGACTGATTCTGTTTTTCCACATGTAATTCATTAAAGACATTTTCATTTTTTCAACATATAAAAAATAGAACAAAATAACAAAAGTAACGAGCTGCAATATCAAAGAATCACCACATTAACATTTGGATATTTTCACATTTTCAGACCTGGACAAAAGTCTCGCGCACTCGTCCATATTACACCACATTATAATTTGCTTCTTCATCAAAACCAACCTGGAGTTGTTTAGTTTCATTCACACATGTTTAACACACAAACCTGCATGTTTAGGTTGAGTTGAACTTTCTGTTCCACCTTGTGATGTCGTGGTGATACAGGACGTGCTCCACTGTGTTTTTAAACTCTACACCTTCACTATAATCATTTGGATGATGAAATGTCCAATCTTTACTGAACTAAAGGTCAAAGGAGATGTTAAAACTACATCACAAGGGGAAAAAGAGCAGATATATAGATATAGACAGAGTAATAATAAAGTGTTATTCAAACATGTGTGAATGAAACAAACACAACTCCAGGTTTGTTTTTGAGGGGGCAACATGTATGTATATAGCATGTATTAAAGTTCACAAGGTCCCTTTTGCATAGTATAGCACTTTTACAGTTTTACAGTCTGATCTAGCTCTTATGATGCTGTAGTAAACTTCTCATTGGCTGTTTTCTGGCCTCTGTTGTTCAGGAAATTGCTCCCTGGTTTATTGAATGACAAACAGGAAAAGTCTGAAGAAAACTCTCTGCCCAAACAGCAGCGAATGAGAGAGCTGTGTGACCGTCAGGAGCTGCACCTGCCCTGCTCCTCCTCTGGACAGGTGAGCCTACACACCTCTGTGGCTGAACCTTTGGTACCGCACCAAAATAAAAAGTTTATTACATCACATAACATAACGTGTATTTATTGTGCTTTATTTGTACTTGAAGGTTATTTACTTTGTAATCCCTGAGCAGATGTTAAAGGGCACAGCAGAGTACGTACGCACAGGCGATATTTATGTTACTGAAAGATTTACCATGATCTGATTCTGAGATTTTATCAACAAGTTAAACTAAAACAACTGGACTTACAGCCTTGATGGAGCTCTCTGGCTGGTAGGGAAATGTTGGCTTCAAAAACACACTGTAACTAAGTCCAGTTGTTTTAGTTTAACTCGATAAGAGTTTGTTGATGCTATTTTTTATGTTAATACAGTGAACTCTTTATTCAGACAAGATCGTATCTTAGAAAACAGAGGCAGCTCAATCTGGCTGCGGGAATGAAACATGGAAATGTTTAAAGGATTTATACATGGATATTATAGCAGAAGTATTGTTATTGATTTTTATCTTATTGAGTTTTACAGTGTGAGAAACAACTCATTTCAAGCTGTTATTATGTTTGTTTTCAGTTCTGTGAGATTTATTTTCATTTTTATTTACAAAAATCTTATTGAGCTCTATTGATCTTGTGCAGTGTAAGTTGTAGACTTTGGCTCAATAAAAATGTTCTGACTAGAGATCTGCTAGACAAGTCTTAGACATTACAGATACATTGAACATACAAAAAATACAGCCCCACACTTTTTCTTATTAATTTCAAACAGTCCCATGTTCAGTGAAACGGCAGGAAATGTTTCATTCTGATCTTTTTTGCAGAAGTGGCAGTGTGTGGAGGACCCCAATGGAAAGTTGCGCTTGTTTAAGTGTAAAACTGAAGGGGGCAGGGCTAAGGACATTTTCTCTAAGAACCGTCCAATCAGCATCAAGGCCCAGCGTTACAACCTTGATGAGGACTGCAGCTGTGACCTCCGACCCCTGTCTTATGCAAAGTCCAAGATGAAAAAGTCTTTCAACAAACCCTTCTTTAAAAAGAGTAAGCTTTGACCGATCACTGTTAACTATTTCACTAAAGGGCTAATATTGCACTTTTCTCATATGTTATACTGTTGTTTACTCATCAAAACTACACGAGGAGTTGTGTTTGTTTTATTCATGGGTCAATGACGTCTGTCCAGTTGCAGTTAAAAAGGTTTATCTTTATCTCACTTGGTCTGTGTTTATTCTTTGTGTTGTGAACAGAGCTGAAGTCCCTTAAAAGTTTCTCCAGAGTTCGCTTCAGCCGCTCCATCAGTAACTCTCTACCCGGCGACGGTATCCACAGCGACCACATCTCTGCCCACGGTGATGGTCTCCATGGTAACAGCAGCTGGGGGGCGTCAATGGGCGAAGGAGCGTGGACCGAATCAGACCGAGAGGAGGAGATAAGCGGATCTGGACCGGCTCCTGAGGACGCCGTGAAGGTTACGCAAAGGTGAGATCTCTTCAGGACTAGACCAGGACTAGACCGGGGCTAGACCGGGACTAGACCAGGACTAGACCAGGGCTAGACAAGTACTAGACCAGGACTAGACCAGGGCTGGACCAGAGCTAAATCGTGACAGTTTACTGTACCTTTACTGTATACATATAGATATAATTAAATGTGCACTATGTATATCTCTATTGAACTAAAGATAAAAGGTAAATGTTAACCTGAAAACCACCACTTCATGACATCACAAGGTAGAACAAAGCATTTTGAGCTTTGGAGATGTAGGTAGACTAATAGACCAACTCCAGGTATGTTTTTGAGGAGGTAAAATCATTATTAGGCTTAAAAAATCCATATTGCATAATATAGGACCTTTAATGCCATACAGTGAACAATTAAATAATATATATATGGACACAAGCAGGTAGTGGACCCTCCAAAAGTGACTGCACCTTAAACAGGACCATGACACTGGCTGAAGGTGTTACTCGTGAATGGGGCCTTGATGTTGCTGTTTCTCTCAGGTGTGTGATTCTGTCCAACTCGTCTGTGAGCTGTGACTCCAGACTCTACAGGAACCTGCAGGAGTGGAAGGATCACAAACTCACCGTGGATCATCAGGTAATGTGACCAAATCACCTCAAAAACCCTCATCCCGACCTTTTCTTTCCTTATACAGTACAGATGTTTTGAGGTTTGTAATGATCAGGTTTGTGTGTCTCTTGTTTCAGATCGAGACTCTTCAGACCAAGATCAAGAACCTGCGAGAGGTCAGAGGTCACCTGAAGAAGGCCCGCCCCCTCAAGTGTGACTGCAGGCGGCACCTGTCAATCAAACAACTGTGAGTTCACTTCTTTACCACTATATTTGATCATTCTTACTTTCTTTAAAATTACAATTAACACTGAGCATGTTTCAGGTCTAAGTTGAAACTGAAGAAAAAGTTGAAGAATAAGCTTCACCCTTTCAGGTCTGAATTTTGTACATAAGACGGTGCCTTACTTATTTTTTGTTCAGTCATTTTGTTTTTGCACATTTCTCACTGTGTTGGAGGGAAGGAAACATGATTAATACTAAAGCAGAAAGGGGAACTTCCTTTTTCTAGTAAAGCGGCTATAAAACACTATAGTTGAATGAAGAGAACTTCTGTTAAAAATAAATCAATAAAAATAAAGGAACCTTTAACTGTTCCACAGAAGAGGCGTGTCCAAAGGAAAGTGGGCGTGGCTTGAGAAGGAGCAGAGGCGAAGGAAGAAAATGAGGAAAATGATCAAACGAATCAAAAACAATGACACGTGTTCAATGCCCGGACTCACCTGTTTTACCCACGACAACGAGCACTGGGCCACGCCTCCCAGCTGGACGTGTACGTAGTACAAATACTGCTAATTATATTATCATATTATACAGTGATTAACAAATATATTAGACCACCATCCATTATAATGTGTTTCCACTACTGCCATCATTTAATAGTATTTCTGTTCACCAAAATATCTTTTATTTTCTATAATGCAAGATCCTTTTTATCAATATGTTAACGTTAATGATAAAATATAATTATTATCCATTTTCAAGTTAATGTTTTCCAAAAATGACCCCAAAGTCTCATCCAAAGCGTCTCTGGGAACAGCAGAAACTATTTGAAACTCAATAACAAAAGAGACTTTGCAAAACTACATAAAAACAATGTAAAAATGCAGTTGTTATTTGTGCAAATGATTCTCACACAAAATATTGACATATAAAATGTCACTTTTTCCAGTGGGTCCATTCTGCGCCTGCACCAGCGCCAACAACAACACGTACTGGTGTCTTCGAACCATCAACCAAACTCACAACTTCCTCTTCTGTGAATTTGCCACTGGCTTTTTGGAGTATTTCGACCTCACTACTGACCCCTACCAGGTACTTGTGCATTGCTTTATTTTAACACCCACCTTTTTTCTGTCATTTTCATCATATTTTTAAATTTTTCTTTGCTTCTTGATTTGGGTAAAGCTATAATTAAAATTTCCAATAGTTATAATCCCACCAAATTAGGTCAAATTTAGAGAATCACAAAAATCTGTACTTTAAGGCTCATTCCTGAACCTAATTTTGTTTTTGCTTTTGCATTTGCTTTAACCTCAGGGACAAAAGTTTAAAAAAAAAAAAGCACAAACTCTCTTGTAGTGGATTTCTTCACTTTATGTTTTTGTCTTTGTTTTAGCTGATAAACTCGGTGTCATCTCTGGACAGAAGTGTTTTGAACCAGCTGCACGTTCAGCTGATGGAGCTGCGAGCGTGTAAAGGACACAAACAGTGCAACCCCAAAGCAGAAAAGCAAGGTGCAGTTTAACATTTATCTGTCTATGAATCTATCTGTAGATCTGTAAAAATCTCTAAAAAAA
>JACN01073425.1:0-18107 GCA_000787155.1 Scartelaos histophorus | reverse complement strand
CTGTAAAAATGAAATGATGATTACACAGACAGATGAAAAGCAACCGGAGCATGGCAATAAATGGCAGTTAGATTGTGGTTGATGTCTACCTGCATTAAAGCAAGACAGAGGTGGGCAATGAGCCCAGCGGAGGAGTCTAGAGCCCACCTCGCAGTGGGCTGCTGGCAGCCAGGAGAGAAGGAGTGGACACCCCTGAGGAGGAGGAGAGGTGGAGGAAAAAGAGGAGGAGACAGCAGATCCAGGCGGTTACAGAACAAACTAAGAATTAGGACTACTCACAAGTGCGGTGTGGGTCAAACAGTGATTTCAGGAAAAGGCAAAGGTAAGGCTTTAGTAAAGGCTTAGATAGGAAAACCTGGAACTTACCTTTATCTTAACATTTTACAGTAAAGCAAGTATCACACAATGGCAGAAATGTTATTATACCTGTCAGGTATCCAGCTGTGTTAGAATCTGAGATGAAGAGATCGTGTTTCTGGTCTTTGAAGGCACTCCAGACAGAGGACTTTGCAAGAATTTCGTTAACCTGCAGAAGTTTGTATAAATTATTTGTTAGAACAGAAATCCTAAACTTACTCATATTGGAGATAGCTTTTCTACCTGTTCTCCATACTGCAGACTACGGGTCATGGACTTGAGTGCCTTTACAATCTGTGCCTTTGTCGCTGAGGGGTTATCTAATGTCTCCAAACCAATTCCTTCTAACAACTTCAAAAGGTATGGCACCAAGTCTACTCGTAGAGCCTGTTTAAGACAAAACACTCATCAATAATCCAGAAACGCTTAAAACTTTAACAGAAAAATCTTGTTTGTACCTGTGCCACAAGCTCAGTCTGTTCTTTCTGAAACATGCGATTGAGAGCTTCACACGCCAACCCAGCCATATCTGCTCTAGACTTCATACCAGCCATTAAGGGTCCAATAGTCTCCAGGGCTGACATAGAGCGTACACAGAGCTGCAGAAACCATTGATAAAGTTGTCATGTGTGAAATTACAAAAAGTATTTCAAGACTTATCAAGACAGCTCTTTCATTCTCACCTCATTGTCTGATAGCACATGAATAAGGCGGATGGAGCTTTTGGGCACCGCATTGTTTTTGTGTTTCAGTGCTGCCAGAATGCGAGGGAGGTGGCCCAGAGGAGGCACCTGATCAGCCAGCTGGGTCTGAGTACTAAAAAGGCAAACTGCTGCTGTGGTGACCGTCTCCAATGCTTCACCCTATGAAATGAAATTTGAAGTCCAATAAACAATGCTAATTATGATAAACAGTGCTTTTATGAGAAGCTTACATTTGGGTTATTTTTCTCTAGCAGCTCTGTTAGAGTCTCCAGGAGGGACACCAGGAACTCGCGAGGCTTACGTAAGACCCAGCCCGGCTGAGCTATAAAGATACGCAGGAACACTCCACCGACTTCAAGTTCTCCCTGCCCTGCCCCATAAGCAACAGTGAAGTCCTCTGGCAGCTACAGAAAAAAAAAGATTGAAGCTGTTATAACACCTTATTTTGTAGTAAGCTTAATAATGGCTTTCACTTACTCTCCAGTTCACATCAGGGTTGTCCTTTTGCTGTTTAAAATGTCTGTAAGAAAAAAAATATATGCCTGTTTTTTCTTGCTTTTTTTCCCTCTTATATTTCTGAAGGACTCTTTCCAGATTCACACATAACACAGATCAGGTGAAATAGGAGACCCGTATTATGAACTAATAACTATTTAAATGTTGGTGTAAATACTTAGTAGAGAATGAATGTGGTCTTACTCAAGCATCATTTCTCTGACAGTGGTGGACACAGTCTCCCTGGAGCTGTCATTCCAGATGAGCTCAGGGTTCTCGTGTGTCCCCTCAAATATGTGCACCGCGGCCTCTGCATTATCCCGCATAGCATCCATGAAGACGCCAGGGAGAAAGCGCATCAAGGTTAGACGAACCTGCATGTGAATAAGACAATATTTAGAGAAGAAGATATTTGGTAAAATAAATTTGCATTTCTACACACTTTAGGCCCAACAAGCTTGTCTGAGGTCATCTTGGAGAATAATTCTGCTGTCTGTGTGCGGACTTGGGGGTGAGTGCAGTTACAGAAAAGATCTAACAGGTAGATCAAAGCACCTGGAATAAAAACATAATAGACACAATAAGCATACAAGCAAGTGCACGTCATTGCCATGTTAAAAAGCAGAGCTAACTATACTCACCTTTGGCCATAGCCTCTTTGACAATCTTTGTGTTTGAAGTAAGTGCATAAAGAGTTTCCAGCACCATTTGTCTGCCTATATGTTAGAGAGAAATGAACATTATATACCATACAATTTAATTAACTGTAATTTTACAGCTTCAGTGTGAATTCTCACTGGAAGGTAATGAGTGTAGCAGCAATAGAAGGTTGGACAATACGAGAGACTCAGCAATGTTGGTCACACATTCTTGATTTGAAGTTACTGTATTTACAACCTAGAAAGGAAAGAACCAATTCCATTTGCCAACTCTTATAAGTTCAATAATGACATTAAGAATAAAGCGAAGAAATACCTCCAAAACAAGCTGCTGGACCCTGCCAGCTCCATGAACCCGCAGAAGAGAGAAGAGCAGTTTGAAATGCCCAATACACTCGGTTTCTGATCCTATGGTGAGAAAAATTATTACATCGTAAAATAACAGCCAACAAATACGTGCACCCTTTTCCTGTCTCACCTGGGTTGTTCTTGATTACGTTGCGGAGCGCCTCTAAGGCCATTTCAGCAAACCGCAGCCTCTCGGCGTGCTGCTGGGACTCCACTTTGTTGCTCTGGCTCATTGCCAATAGAGTGTGCAGATATTGGGCCTGGGAGCCCACATAGTCCAGGAGACTGGCTGCAAAGGCTTTAGGGTACTAGAGAGACAAGAATTGAAAAGTTTCAAAATAAACAATGATGATTATTAGCAATGTGTTGAGATTTGGTTTATTCTACTCACTTCAAGAGGGAATGTTGGTTGTTCATTGTAAACCCGCACAAAAATCTCCCCCACTATCAGCTCTTTACTGTGGTCACCAAACACAAAGTCTGCACCAAAGTGTTTATCATTTTCTCCCTTTAAAACATCAAAGACAACGCTATCAACACAACAGTACAGATTTAGCATTAAACAGGTTTCTGAAGCATAAGTATTATTACCCTCTTGATGTTCCCCTCCTGCTGAGACTCCAGGAACTCCATCAGTTCAGCTCGTGTGCAATTGTTCCAAATCAGGTAGGGGTTTTCTGAATTACTGTTAAGTAGCTTCAAGACCTAAAAAAACAACATAATACAGACGTTTCATTAATACATTGTAAACAGCTTAACTGTAAAAAAAGTTGCTGTCTTCTCTCCACCACAGACCTCAGCAGGAGTGCTTGTTCCCAGCTTCCTAGAAATATACGGTGTGAGCATAGCAGCTAAACTCTTGCGTATGGTTGGGTTTTCTGGAGGCGTGCCCTCTATGCCGTTTGTCTCTGGGACAGGGTTGTTCCCATCTGGGCTGTGGGCTGTGGGGTTGTAGCCCCCCAGGCGGCTCAGTGCGATCAGGCTGAGCTTGGCCAGGCTGTTGGCTACTTCCTGTTGGTTTGTCTCCTGGCTAGCCTGTACTCCGCTCTCCTCCAGAGTGTAGTCATAGTTGAAGAGATTAACCAACAGATGCCAGAGCACACCTGCATGGTACAGATGGGTCTGTAGGAAGAAGTCCACTGCAAAAGAGCTGACACACTGGACTGCCAAGGTGGCCGTTTTGGGAAGTCCCTAAGAGGAGGGGGAAAAAAAGCTTTTTATACATGTGTGAAAAGGGAAGTCTGGGCCTCCCTGCTCAGACTGCTACCTTGGCGGCCTAGCCATGGATAAAGTGGAAGAAATTGGACGGATGGATAGATAATCATCATAAAAGTCAAACGTAATTAAAAATGGACCACTTACCTTCCCATGGTAGAGAATGTGGCAGATGTCTCTGATGATGTTGGGTTGTTCAATGATCTTCTCCCTGCACTCTTCAAACTGAGCTGCTACACTGTAGCACTTACAGATGTGCCCGCACACCTGAACAACAGCATTTTGTTTAGTACTGCATCTGTGCACTGATTAATGGCTGAACAAAATCGCAGTACCTGCACAGCCATGTCATCAGGTTTGCTGGACGCTGTCAGTACAGCAACACAACGGGACAAAGCTTCTAATAAAATCTGTTTCATGGTGATAAAATATTGGGTCAAATTATTTACACCAAATGATAGGTCATAATGAATAACCACGTTAAAGTACCTCAATGCCGTTCTCCCGCCTCAGCTCCTCCGCGTTCAGTGCTGAGCAGTTGACCGTGTGAAAGGCCAGCTCAGCTGCAGCCGGGAGCAGAGGGGAGGTCTTTGAGAAGAGCTGCTCATCATCAGTCTCCATTTTGATGGTTTTAATAAGCATGGGGTAACCTGCATATTTATAAGGCTCCAGTTCTGTTGGCATGAGATATGGTTATTATATTAATCTATGTTATTATATTAATCTATGTTTAGTTTTCATTTCAAGATGAAAAATAAAATGTAGAAACAGTAAGAGAAAAACCTTGTTTGTGGTGATTGAAAAGGATGCTCTGCGTTTTAAGGATGAGAATTATGTTTTCTGGGTCTGGTCCATCAATCACTCGGGCAGATTTTGTACAAAGGAACTCGTAGGCTTTGTTAACTTTCTCAAACATGTCCTGCAATAACAATATCACAGGGATCACATAACTTTGCCTTTGTTAACCAGAAGACTTCTGGTCAAATCTTGACATACCCTTCCCTCCGGGTTCTTATCTGGATGGTATTTTTGTGCCAGTCTGAAGTAGGCTTTCCTGATTTTACTCTCTTCATGCCTGCAGATGGAAAATATAATTATTCAGATGTAATAAAACCAATAAGATAGATTCTGTGGATGCACTAGAGACAGAGAGACACTCACTGTCCCTGTCCTTTGGGGAGATTGAGGACCTCATATGCATCATCTACAGACATGGAGGGAGGTTTTTTCTCCACTTCTTTCTTCCAGGCTTCAAGTGTATCTTTAAGCAGTTTCACCTGAATATTTAAGACAACAACTTATGAGCGGGTTCAAGCACATTCAGATTGTTTTAAGAAACTACACGTACAGCATCACGAATAGGCCAGTTGGGGAAGCGGGTTGTGTCACACAGATGTCTGAGGTAGTAGATGTTACAGAACAGTTCATTGTCCAGCTGAGGGAAACTGATGACTGGAATAGGACAATACTGGTACAGGGCTCGAGTGTTGCTCTGCAGCCTTGGACTGAAGTCAGCCACGTGAGCAGCAATCTTCTCTATCATCATGCGCCTGGAAAAAAAAGAGCAATATTTACCCTGTAAATCTGTGCATTTTACACTATGATTCAAATACAATAGCTCATATGTGAATTATGGAATCTATTTTACAATACCTCATCTCACTGCTCCAAATGGCCTCAGGCGTATCAAACTCTCCAAGAAAGATCTCAGAGAATCGTTCAGCCTCATAGTTTTCCAGGTAGCAAACCATGGCTTCAGGGAGGATGGAGCCCAGCACACTACGCTGAACTATATCCTGACCTTTGGCCTAAGAAGACATTTTACAAAGTCATTTTATGCAAATAAACATTTATGCAACATAGTATTCAAATCAGTCTCTACCTCTTCGGATCTGAAAGCTTGCTTCAAGTGGGTGTATTTAAGGAATCTATAACAGTAAGACAGACATTATCTGTTATTGCAATTCTCTTTACAGATTTGTTTGCAAATTTTGCAGCTTTAAAGTCATTTTTAAATTATTATAGAAGTACCTTGCAACTGGTAGAACATTTGAGCCTGTATACATCATAATAAAGAAGAAAATTCCAGTCAAATAGAGACGCTGCAGATTGGGATTGTCCTGCATCACCAGGTACAGGACATTGGCAACTTTCTCCACCAAAATTGGGTCAAAGGTCAACAAAAGCTATAGAGAACAAAGGCCAGCGAGGAAAAGGTCAGGATAAGTGTGAATGTGTTGGTGAATGTTATTTGTACTACATTCATGTAACAAAAAATACCTGAACAATGTGAGGCAGACAGGCATTGTCACTAATCAACCTCTTAATTTTTGGCAAGGGGCGAATAATTGCATTATCTTGGTCTCTGTGGAACAAAATCACAGTAGGATAAAACAAAACAAAAAATCCAATCATTATAGGCAAAGGCCTTATATAGATTTCTCCATAGTATTGATCCTAGTCTGACCTGCTGGGGTAGTAGGAGCACATGGTTATGAGCATGTTCAGGATGAGTGTGGCAAGATCAGACTCATTCATCACAGCCTGCCCAGAGGCCAGCAAACACCACTTCAGCTGTGGGATGGCCTGCAGGGGGCGCCACCCATCCATTCCCTGGGCCCAGCAGCGAGTTTTTGCAGTGAGAACACCTGTGTTCCAAAATTCCTGCATCTGAATAGTGAAGAGTGGAATGAGCTTATTTCAGGTCAAAATAGTAAACAAGAACAATATGTTAAAATACTTTTTGTCAAGTGGTTTACCTCTTCAAAACCAAAAGGTCCTCTTCGTTCTTTGTCAGCATTACCAAAGTACCACTCTTTTTCACTGTCCCTTCTCATATCAGGTGAAGCTTCCAGAACATTACTCTGCAATAATTCACAGTGATCACTTAATAATAAGGCAAAACAAGGATCATGAATTACCTAAACAATATCAACTAAATTGAGCGAGTAAAAAAAAATAAAATCTCAATAGATATCTCATACCTGCAGGGGGACGGTTGCCCGATTGGTGTGGAGATGGGCCAGAGTCAGCAGATCCACCAAAATGCGCACACCATTTGAATCCATCACCTCCTTCACATTTTTCTAAACAATACACGATTTATATTTTCACATCAAACAATGATTCAGTGATTTGACCCAATGTTAACTGTGATATTTGACAGACCTACCTTGTTCAGAATAAGCTTGTTGAGAAAGAGGATGAGTCTATCTCTTTCCAGTTTGTCAGTACACTGCACAACACAAGAGAATGAATATTGCTCCCCAGAGCTGCACTAGTATTAGGCTGTAATACTCACTCGATCCAGCATGCCCACAATATATTTAGTGTCCGTGAAAGGACCAATCTCTTCATAGCATTTTCCATAGACTATTGCAAGAGCCTGCAGGCATAGGCACTTCATGTTGACTTTGGGTGTGAGCAGAAAGCGATGGTAAAGCTCATTGAAGAACTCATATCTACAAAAGATGAATAATCTTGTTTGAATATAAAGGATACACTAAAACAGCATTACTTAAGCTACACTTACGATCTCTTGATGGCACTCGTCTCCTCATTTTCATCTTCCTCCAAAAGCAGTCGCAGGTAGTAATCACCGATCTTGATCTCGTCCGAAAGGCAGTCATATTTTACCTAAACGTATAATGCAAGAATTTGAGTTATTATCATTGTGTCTGGTTGTCTCAACACTATAATCTGACTCATAGTAGCAATACCTCAAACTCCTGGTGGTTCCAGGAAATAACAGTGGCACTGCCGAGCTCCCGGTCCACCCCAAATGCTCGCATCTCCCCCTCCAAAGCCTCCCGCAGCTCCTCCCGGGTCTTAAGGTTCCAGATGAGGTTGGAGCGTGCATGGTCAAGTTGAAATCTAAACAGACATTAGAAATAAGGCAATGGGAAAATATTTTTGGATTACATTATGTCAAGTGTCACAAACAAAAACAATACCTGTAGTAAAACAGCTCCCAGTTTGATTCAATTTTTATTCGTTGTCTTCTCTTTCTTAAGATCACTGGTTTCTGGTTGGGGTTCTGCAATAAAAATAAAGAATATCATGAATTTAAATTTTGCAACCTAAAGAAAAATGTTGTTCATATGCAATCATGTGATTAAACGGAATGGGGTTGAAATGGAAAGAACATAAAAAGCTTATGCACACCAGAGATAAATGTGAAAATGCCTTTTGAAAGGTTAAAAGTGAAGAAAAGACAAACATACATTTAAATAATATCATCTTTGAACCAAAAAAAGAAACAAAATGGGATCCCAAAAATGGGTGCATTCTGTTTTTGTCATTATGAAAATGCAATACTTCTGCAGATAAAAATAACTGCACATTTATTTTTCCAAAAGGTTGGGGTGCTCTGTATAGTCAAGATAATTGGTATTTGTCATGGCTCATTCTGACATTTTCTAGAAAAGTTATGACTATTCACTTCCACTTGTTATACCACTTATAATCAGCAAATAAAAATAGCAAACTTGGTGTAACTTGGCAAATCTAAACTACAAAGGTCCTTGTTGGTAGAAAAACAATTACCAGCGTTACTGTCACTTTAAAAGGTTTGACAGATTTAAACTGTGGTTTCCATAATGCAAACTCAAAACACACCCACTTCAGCACACACAGATGGAGAATGCCTGATGGACAGAAGAATGCTTTAAACACTAGATCCCATTGGCCGCTCCAACTTACCAGGTTATTTCTGTCCTGCTGCATATTTTGACAAGAGAAAAACACAATGAGGGGATGAGGCAGAGACAACACAGAGAGATTATTGTTTCTTTGATAAAACAGATGAATTGCAACAAAACACAGCTGGTACAAAGATGGGTATACATTGATTTCTTTTACATTTTTATAGCTTGTTAAAATACAGTAGTAAAACAGCAATGCACATGAAGGCAACGGGCACAATCAGACAGGCTTTGTTGCAAATTATCTTAAATATTAGTTATGCTAAGTGTAGCCAAGCACGGAAAGCATTAAGGATGTCTAGTAATGTCCAATAGTAAGTAAGTATAGTAAATTCAAACTACTTGGGTAGTCACTGGCTAGCAGAAAGAACAGAAACAACCCCAACATTTATTTAAGAAAATAAAAAAAAAACAGCCATAAAAACCTGAACAAGAAGCTTTTTTTTTTTTTAAATTGAGCATGCATTTCAATAATTGGATGATTTTGAGCAGTTCAGCACCTGATGCAGAAGTAGCAATATAATACACATATGCCTCACCTCCTTCTGAGCGATGCCCATCTTATCTCTCCAGTGCATCAGCACTAGATCTGCCTTCTCCTTAGCAAACTTTTCTACCTCTTTGGCTGCTTTTCCTGCTATCCTCTGCCATTCGGGCACCTTGTTGCGATTTAGCTGATCCTATGATAAACAAAATATATTTTTAAGTAAAAGCAAACAAAGTTAACTGTTGAATAATTTGCAGTAGAATACCGTGGCAAGTTTCAAGTTGTCCCGAATGTGCATTCGATCAACATCTTTTTCTGGAACAGTGTCAGCACTGTCAAGATAAGCCAGTAACCCTGTTGGCTGGAAGAAAGAAAGAAGAAAAGTTCAAATAAAAATAAGACTGGTTCAGGTCCAGTACTGTGCCCTCATTTATACAAAAAGGTTTTGGAGGACATTATTGAAATATGTGAACAAAATCATCTCAATATTAACACCAATGCCTTTATGATAAGACTTACAAGTATTCTTTTCAACAGGTTCATTGCAACAGGGTTTTCTGCTGTCCACAAACCAACTAAGTGACGACTCAGCTGCCTGAAGGGAAAAACACAGTCATTTGTTAGACAGGATGAAAAAGGAAACTAATATATCCGTTTACTGAAAACAAATTTTCTTACAGTTAATGTTCTACTCAGGGAATAAAATACAAGTAAGATTTAACATTTGACCTGTTTGTAAGCATTCTCTGGTCAGTGCTGACAGTAAACAGTGACGTGTGCAAATGTCTGGGCAGAGCTCCTTCACTCAGGGCCAGCTCTTGCATCTTTGTAGCAATTTCTTTGTCCCCCTCCTGCATCAAAAACAAAGACATGTTTGGAACATGGATGTACCAGAGTGTGTATCTGAGGATCTATTCTAGGCAGACTTACCTCAATAATGGCCTTCATTACCAGGCCCGCTCCTTTCACTATTGCCATAGAGGGGTGCTAGAGATGACAAATACACATCAGTATACACAACAAGTACTACTAAATGACATTAGAACAAGTTTCAAACTTTGCACCTGAAAAAGTTTAAATAAGGTGCGTCCATTGGAGGCAACCATCTCAAGCAGCATGTCAAACTGCTGTCCTTCAGTGGTTTCACTGTACGGTGCGCAGAGGGCAAAGGTCAGGAAATCAAGTAAAGAGCTGATGACCAAAGCTCCTGTTCCATGGTCCTGGAAAACAAGACACATCAGCCTATGTCTTGTTAATCTGTGTACAGTGTATTATACAAGATGAGTGATTGAAACTTAAAAACATTATTAGATCATTTATATTTAGTTTCAAATGTACCACATTGGTGATGAATTTTTCCAGAAGGTTTTCCAGGAACTTCTTTGAGGACAGGAGGGAAGCTTTGTTTAACTGTTCTTGCCTCAGGTCATAGTCATCATGCATCGGCTGAAGTGACAAGAGTCATCGCACCATGTAGTGTTAATCAGCTCTATGTACCATATGCGCACTCGTTAAATCATACTTACACACATAAGTGCACAGAGCATGTCAATAGCAGCATGGGTCACACCATTGTTGTTCCTTTTTAAAGCTTTTACTGTCTTCACTCCCAGTTTTTCCCTAAATCTGAAAACATGCATACATTTAAAAGGCTGCTATGCATACAAAAATAAATACAATCATATAATTCCACTTCAACAACACAACTGGAAAATTGTCTTCAGAGGTCTGGGACTTAATATGCAGGGACTTGCTACTGAAGGGACATTTTTTGCTCACCAACAACAGCAGCAACACAGCAAACTACAAAAAACTACGGGTTATAAGTGGCTCTAGCAGCAAAATTATCTGAACCATCTTTACTTGTGGGCATCTTGTGGTAGTAAGTGAAACAGCCAAGTGCCCAGCAATGAATCTTACAGCAATCCTAATTAGGGCTCAGGAGCAAGAATCAACAGTAAATACAGTTCCTCTCATACATCTCAGTGACCCGGTGAAGGACAATGTTTATACTTGTTTTACTTGTTTACTAAATAACACAAATAGAACAGAATATCTAAGAAAGTGAAAAACTGAATCATGATATGGTGGATCAAGGCCATACAGATAACATGCCTCTGAGAAAACCAGGGTGAAAGAAAAACACAGCAAAAGGTAATAGTCCTTTTCACAACAGCCAGGCTGCTAGCGGTGGGGATTCAGTATTTTTGAGAAAAAAGGTCCTTGTAATAGAGTGAGAAGGCCATTCTACTCCACTATATTTAGCATAAGAACTAATGACCAAGGCTTATAATTAGTGCATGTAATTTAACAAGATTAGATAATAACATTGTTTAGCTACAACAAAAGGGCTTAGCATGTTCATAAAGGTGCATCTTTGTTTCTTCTTCAACTGCTCCAGATTCCATTCAATTTCTTATCCTTTATCCCATTAAATGACCAAGAACAGCCATGGGAAATAAATTAATGATTTGAACTCAAGTATTTTCTATGACAATCTTGACTGACTTGTACTTGGATTTGAACAGCCATTAATTATAGAGCCTGGTTGATATAAAAGGAATAGAACAATCCAAATAAGCAAACAGAGGGTGCACTGAGTTGCATGGATTCATATTTACGTTCCATCTGAGAGTCCAGACCCATGACCAGACCTTGGAATGACAGAGCATGCCGGTTAACAGCAGCTCACATTCATTTGCATTCAGTGTATTAGCTATGAGAGGTGGTGGTGGTGAATAAGCTGCATTCATACTTAGGGAGCTGTGTGAAGGCCTGGAACCCAGCTTTAGAGGCCACCAAGCGTCGGATGGCCTGGAAGTGGCTCTCCAGCTCACTGTTGACAGCAGGTAACTCCGCCTCTTGGGACAGAAGGGCTAGGATGGCATTGTTTATGAGCTTCTCTTTGTTCTCAGAGAACAGGCCCTGAGGAAGAACACACAACATACATTAGAACATATTTGGGTAGAGGAACAATCAAATCAAATACTTACATCTTGTGTCACAGCATGTAAAACTCCACTGTATGATATGTTTGCATTGAACCGAAACACAGCATCAGCAAAGTTCCCATCTGAAAAAAGAAAGAAAAAAAAGTGATTTTTCTTACTTGCATGATGACACTCTTCAGATAATACTTATGGAGACCATAGGGCCTGACTCACTGGGTGGTGCTGCCAAAAACCTAAGATGTAAACTCTCCACCTCTTCATCCACAGGCATGCTCAGAAGCCCCCATCTCTGTCCTCGCTGGGTGGGGGCCATCTTGACACACACATCCCTGTTGCCTGAGGCACGTACTCCATCAAGCAAGCTGGCTAATAAGGAGTCCCTGAAGAACAACAAGAATTCTCATGAGAAACCACATACATTTGTATTGAAAATTTATATTAAGTGCATACCTTTCTGTGGAGGAGAACCTCCTAATCTGTCCTCTAATAAATTCAACTGTAAAAACCTGAGGGTTGTCAGCATCGCAAATAAGTGCAAATACCTGTGGAGAGAATATATACACATTGGAGTGCAGTATTCAAGGGAAAACTTACTGAAGACTTATGTTTGTTATAACATAACACTTGCATAACACAATGAGTGGATTCTGTTTATGTTCAAATCTAAAATAAATGTCTAAGTGAGATCTTCAGACCATAATCACAAGAAACAAGAGCAGATTTCTAAGATTCAATAATCAACTCTCAATGAGGCCAGTAAAGTTGCACAACAGCAGAAATCAATCTGAATACCTTAACTGATATAAGAGTATAGTGTGAGTAACTGAGTGTAAAGAGAATGCGGTGCATACCTCTCCAAAGGGTTTAACTGTAACTATGTTATAGGATGCTGGGTCTCTCTCCACCAAACATGTTTCTGTTAGGGCCAAGATACGTTTCACAGGCTCCTGAGGAACCAAAACAATTCAAAATCATTCATCTGACTTTTTTGTAATTTAAGTTAAACATAAGTAGACATGTTACTGACTGGATGGCGCGGAGTGATCTTTTGAACTACAAACTCTGCCAGTGATGTGATGCTCTCATCTGAGCTGTACTTCCCCAGTCTGTCAGTCAGAAAGTCTTCAAAGGTCAGGGACTCCTTTCTCAGACGGAGCGTGATGCCGATAAAATTCCCTGCATGTTCTATAGCGCTGCGGATGATCTCATCTCTATGCTCTGAGGAAAACAGATGCTACCAGAGCAGACAAGCAATATATAACCAAGGTTAACAGCACTTATCAATGAACAAGTGATTACTTGACATATGAGTCCTTACCAGCCTGCTGAAGCCTCCGTGAAGGATGCAGAACCCTCCTTGGTAATCGGACACCTCCACAAAGCCCTCGATATTGCGGTAATCATAGGAGCAGACCACTCTGTTGGTCTGAGGGTCGATCTGGTCAATGCCGCCTGGTGTTACTTCTAAATTCACAGACTTTCGCGTGTCACTCCAGTGTTGTTTATAGCAGTTGTATCGCTGTTGGGATTTAAGCCAAAGCAAATTACACAAGTTACAAGATACAACATTAGACTGTTCATATAAATTTGTAAAGCTTACCCTGCCAGTAATTTTTCCTTCTGAAAATTCTGTTCTGAATCGCTGCAAAAGACAAGTTTATTCAAGTTATTGACATGCCATTAAAACTTGAAACATTTTGCAGCTATTAGTCAGTTATTTATGATTTTTATTGTCTGTTGTTGCGAAACAAGAGTAATGCATTGTTAGCATGCTAGTTGCATTAACGGGACTCCACAAGCTCCATGACCTTTGAAAGTTGTGAAAAGCACTTATAAACTCCTTGTGGTGAATTACAGTGATTATTGCATTATGAAAGAGAGAAATAACTGCAGACCTGCATATGACAAATGTTCATATTTTTATAACTATTTCTTGGTTTGATGGGATAGTACTTATGGTAACTATAACAAATATTGACAAAGTGGCAGTTTGTGGGGAAAAAGTTAAGAAAAAAGTACAAAAATACAGGAAATAGCAGAGTTCTAAAACGGAATCCCTGTACTTATGTTATCAACACTACAGGGACAATTTATGCAAAAGGATGGTATTTTCTCGCAGATTAAACATTAGTTAACAAAATGAAGGTGTTGTCTTCTATTTTTTTCAGCCTTATTTATTAGATCTATTAGTTTTGGCATTTGTTAACATTATGCTTGCTAGGTAACAGAAATGGAATTACTTCTATGTCAATAAATTGAATATAATTACGTTAACTTGTATATTTTAGTGAAAAGGTAATCAGAACTTGCTCCCAATAACCCAAGTACACATTACTTATTAATAATTAGCTAGTCATTATATAAAATAGACTGTATAGTATCCTCCAAAACACTGTATGAATGTCCCCCTGCACAACGATAGCTAATATGTGCCGTTAACATGTTGGCCTTTTAGCCCAGCTCACCAGTGCTTCTGTGAGCAGCTCTGTGCGGTGTTCTGTGGAGAACTTAAGTGTTTCGGACTTCTTGCTTGTGCCTTTTCGGAATGTGAGGTTGAACTCTGTCCCCTGTCCCTTCCCCACGGGACAGATGCCACAGATGTCGCCATAAGGCCACTGAAAAAAAAGACATCAAACACAGACAGTGAGTGGAAAACTACATAGCTGTGAAATCTAATACATTACAACTGGCTAACCTGATTTGTTACTTCTAATGTTGTAGGATTGTAAGTTGTAATGCCATGGGTGCCCACAGAGAATACGCGCTTGTACCTTGAATACAAAAGGCAGGATTAGTCATAATACCACAAGCAAATAACAATGAGTGTGGGAGAATATGGAGAGTACTGTCATGACTTGAAAGTACAATTCAAACATTTATTTTCACAAAACAATGTGATTTCAATTCCAAAACAACAAGTCCATGCATGGCAGCATTTACAGCCTGTATCTCGATGATGTCATCTCAGATCCAGCTTTATTGTGTCTGAGTCAGCGCACATATTTTCTGCTTTATTGTTTTAACATTTGAAGGTATAGGAATGATCACATTGTTGAAGGAGGTCTGCTTCTCTATTTAGCTTTCAGCTTCCTGTTTATAGGTGACATTTTGAGGTTTTTTTGACCATTCAAAAGAAAAAATATTATGTTTGGTATTGTTAAATTACTATGGCAACAGTGCAAATTTTTCATCACTCTGAAATACATAATAATGATAATAAACAGCTACTAATTGTGTTGCTGCCAAGTGTCCAGAGATATGTGTTACTCAGCAACTACAAACTGTATTTTTATTGGACTTACTGTTTACCACTCTTCATAAGGTAATCATAAATGCAGATCTGATCTGTAAATTGGTCTGCTGATGTCACCTGTTTGTCACCATATATACAGTACTGTGCATAGATTAGTTTAATGCCATGCTACGGAACATTCCAGGAAAAGCTATAACATCTCAAGCAGATAATATACCCTCCACCTTTAAATGTCATATTTAGCTTAGCACATTCTCTTAGCCCACTATAGACCTCAGATATAGTATCTGAGTTAATTATATTAATAAACCAGTTCAATATTATACTTTTGAACTTGATTTTGTTACCAATACTCAATTGTGATTTTGAATGGGATTTTAAAGATTAAATCATAACACTTTCTTTTATATTTCCATGTGGATTTATATCTGTGTAATCCCTCAGTGTTCCAGCTGGTTCCATAGTGGTCCATGGGCGTATACTAGTTTATGTGTCCTTATACTTGTTCTGATACAACACAAAATCATTCTAAAGCTATTTAGGAAAGGTTCATGTCTGCCCTGTGAATGTGACTTTTTTTGGTATAAATTCCTGGTGAAATCTAGTTTCAGTACTAGTTTTAGAATAGATTAGAATCTGTTTTTCCTTAAACCTTTTATAACCAATACCGTATACCAGAGAACTCACAACCTCTTAACAAAGTACATATAATAATTATGTTATCAGAATTCCTGGTTCACGCGTATGTCATCTTGTGTCTGGTCTATACCTGGCCCTATTCTTCACATCTCAGCCTTGGGTGCACAGAGCAGGAGGCATTACAGAGTCAGCACAACGCTTGTTAATTATTCATGGTCTGTGGGCTGCCTTTTTCCTCTCCATTCCATTTTAGTACACTGCCCAGTGCCCACCCCACCTGCAGCAACTCAATCATATTCTTATACAATCAAACTAATTAGCCGTAATGTAAATCCTTTCTTATATTTGCATTAGCTAACTGGGGTATAATGAAAATAAAGTACAATGTATAGGTGAAATTAAATGTGTTAGATGTAAAAACAGGATAAGGGTAAATAACTGGGAGATTTATTGTTTATAAATCGACAAATGTTGAACCTCATATTTATATGACAGAGAGCTTCACAAATCTATATTAATCATATGGCTTTAACTCCTTTCAACTCTGGTAATAATCACCATTCTAAAGCTATTTAGGAAAGGTTCATGTCTGCCCTGTGAATGTGACTTTTTTTGGTATAAATTCCTGGTGAAATCTAGTTTCAGTACTAGTTTTAGAATAGATTAGAATCTGTTTTTCCTTAAACCTTTTATAACCAATACCGTATACCAGAGAACTCACAACCTCTTAACAAAGTACATATAATAATTATGTTATCAGAATTCCTGGTTCACGCGTATGTCATCTTGTGTCTGGTCTATACCTGGCCCTATTCTTCACATCTCAGCCTTGGGTGCACAGAGCAGGAGGCATTACAGAGTCAGCACAACGCTTGTTAATTATTCATGGTCTGTGGGCTGCCTTTTTCCTCTCCATTCCATTTTAGTACACTGCCCAGTGCCCACCCCACCTGCAGCAACTCAATCATATTCTTATACAATCAAACTAATTAGCCGTAATGTAAATCCTTTCTTATATTTGCATTAGCTAACTGGGGTATAATGAAAATAAAGTACAATGTATAGGTGAAATTAAATGTGTTAGATGTAAAAACAGGATAAGGGTAAATAACTGGGAGATTTATTGTTTATAAATCGACAAATGTTGAACCTCATATTTATATGACAGAGAGCTTCACAAATCTATATTAATCATATGGCTTTAACTCCTTTCAACTCTGGTAATAATCACGTCTTTGCGGTTGAATAATGACACCACTTTCTGAGGCTACTGTGACAAAAAGATCTCACTTTCGTTTTCTTAATACTGGCAAAGAAAACATTCAACTTTATGTCACTTTTTGTTAGTGTAGATAAGCCCAGTAAATACAGAGATATTCACCATAAATTTGGCAGCAAACTGACAGTTAAACACCTCATTCTACCACAGATTCTGACTTGTCTTCAAGCTCAATTTTAAAACTGTTATAGGATGTTTTGAAGTCACGTGAATGCAACCTATTAGCTTAAGTTTCTATGCACATAACAGAAACAGAACTCATGTAACTCATGCAATAGATTATTTTAATTTTAGATCAAAGTTAAGTGTAATTTATATGTAAATATATATGTTAAATTACTTAGATGTGGAAAACACTGTAACAGGTCCAAGTCATCTCCTAGAAATGGATGACTTAATCAAAATTTCGGATGGAGGGAGGCTTCCTGTACAACCCTATGGGAGATCTACTATTTTTGTAAGAAATGCACAAACTTTTAATTCACAGTGACTTAACAAATTTACTATATTAATCGTATGGCTTTAACTCCTTTTATCTGACATCAATCACATCGTTGTAGTTGAATAATGACACAAACTTTTAAAGCTATTGTGAAAAAATAATTGCACTTTTGTTCACTTATGCCGATAGAGAAGGCATTTAACTTTGTGCCAGTTTTGTCTCATGTACGTATGTCCAGTAATTACATAAACAATTAACCAAAAAACAAGTCAAAACATTTGCATTAGCCAAATCAAACTGGACAATAGTATTGTGTGATCTGCCTTCCAGTTTGTACAATTGCCTCTTCTGCAGAATATTTCATAATGCATTGCACATCATTTGGCAACTTCCTGGATCTGACTAAATATCTTAACCACTACATCTCCATCTTAAGCAAACTTTCACATCAGAGAGTGCTTTCTCCAATCAAACACTTAGAGAATAAAGCCAAACTGCATTGAGCTAATTATAATTATAAATTATATCAAGTTATACAATAATCAATCAATATATGTGTGTGTGTATGTGTGTGT
>KN499774.1:10827-25454 GCA_000787155.1 Scartelaos histophorus | reverse complement strand
GGACAGGCAGAGATGGCCAGGACGAGTTTTATTCAGTTGTACAAACCTTTTGAGCAATGAGGTTAGCCACAACATCTCTTGCGTGGACATCAATCGTACAAACGGTCATAATCTTCTGTCGGTTCCCTGGACTCAACTCTCCCAGGAGCATCCCGATTAGAGAATTGAGCTGGGAAATCTGAAATAAAACAGATATTCAAATGAGATTCTGTTTTTATTTCATTTTTGTAACAATAGCAATAGCAATAGTCATGTGAGCTGCCAGTTCAATCAGTTTAGTCCATCGACATGAAAGGTGAAAAAGATTATTCAACAGCAGCCAAGGACATGCTAACCTCAAAGAGTGCTAATGAAACTGACAAGACCAATAATAGAAGTGTGAGCAAGGCGCATACGCAGCTTGGACAAATAGATCAGGTCATTGATTTATTACCCAATTATTAACTTTAAACAAAATATGTCAATCATTGCAAGTGCATATTTAACTGCTATTTCAATACAGCAGCACTATCTAATTGGAGAGCAAATTAGCATATTAACCTACTCTTGTTTCTAGGATGACCACCTGTCCTGCACAGCAATTTCTGCCCCTGCAGCTTCTCTCATTTGTTTAGAAAATGCTTCACTTTTTTGATGCGTCGTGAATTGCACAAAAACTAAAATTTACCAAAAAAAAGTTAAAAAGTAATGCCGTTTTTCTCTATAAGTGAGATTACATTTGTCGAGTCCATCCATCCACGCCCCACTATATCCACCTCTCTTCCTACAATTTTAGGTGATCACCCAACCTGTTTCTTATTGTAGTCCTTCAGCGATGACTCAAATCCTTCCTCCAGGCGTTTGAAGACGTGCTCCATGTCATTGCTCCACCAGATCTGAGAGCCGGTGAGGGCCACCTGGGCAGGCAGCTCCAGGATCCACTGCTCCCGCTGTTTATCCTCATACGTGGCCACGGCCTCGGACAGGTGAGCTCTCACGCTCTCCCTCATAGACTTCTCTAAAGAGCTTAGCCACACCTCTACCTGATATGACACAGAAATGCTTTACGGGTCGTTTTTGGTTTATATGAGGTGTTTTGTTTTATATAATCTTACTGGTCCACAGCAGACGCACTCCGATGGGAAAGGCACATACTCCCTCTCCTTGCTGTACATGCCCAGAGCCAGTTTAGGATTATCCAGATGCTCATTTTTAGCAAACTCCAGATCAGATACATTGTCGAAGAGTTTTGAAAGATGAACACACGTCTGTAATAAAATTGTTGTTGTGTTAAAGTGCAGGTTACGTACTTGGTGACATTCAAGTATACAAAAAGGTGTTTTTCAGTACCTCTTTGGGACGACTGCCCTTTGAAAGGATGTCTAACAAATCAGCAGTGGAAATGAAGTAGAAACGTGGAAAAAGAAGGCGTTTGCTCTCTAGGTATTCCCCAAGAGCCTTTTCACACAAAGCCAACCTGTATGAGGAAAAAACAAGGAATTAACAAAACTAAAACAACATTAGCCTAAAAGTGGAAAAAATACCCAAAAGGTTCTCTCTTTGAAACATGAAATTTGAAGTTAGTGTCTGTTTGTGGAAGATCAAATCAGTCATAAGGTACTTTTTTGTAATGACTGGGAAACATAATCACAAACTGATTAGTTGTTTGAAAAGGATTAGAACCACCAACCTTTTTTGTAGATTCTCCAATTTCTCATATAGACCTGGTTTATTGGTGGCCTCAATGACATTTTTAGTTTTAGCACTGTCTTGCATTAAATCCTGTCAAAACAAAATAAAACCTGTTAAATTATTCAAAACACCCAAGTATGTGTTAACTATTAAAAAGTTACTATTTAAAACCTGAAATTCTGCATCTATAATTTCAAATCTGAGTGCATCTTCTGGGAGCTGTTGGCGAATGTCTTCACAGTCTTTAAAGATGCTCTCGAGGTAAGCCCAGATCCTCTGCACCTCCATCCACACCATCAGCACAGAGTCTGCGATGGTCAGCTGCTTCTGGAGGGTCACCACTTGCACCAGAAAATGATCTACATGCTTACTCTGAAAAATGTTTTGCAGCTGAACCTGTTACCAAGAAACAAAACAGATGCCACATGAGATAACAGTGTGCATATAAGACAGGTCTGACATAAGTTTTTCTTATCTGGTAAATAATTCTCTTTTTTTCCAGTCAGTTGGCAGATTGTGAAGAGAAGTTGGACAGTAAGTTGAAAATATCATAACTGGGGGCCATTACTGTATTTTTCGGACTATAAGGCTCATCTAAAATCATGACATTTTCTCAAAAATCAACAGTTGCCTTATAATCCAGTGGCCTTATGTATGACCTTTGGTTGTGTTTAACCTCCAACCGATTTGATGTTGTCCACATTAGTCTAATAACGTATTAGTGGGCGAGTCAGGAGGAGTAATATGTTGGCGACATATAGGGCGACTGTGCAACATACCGGTAGTTCTGCCGTGTGCTGTACAAGGACCCAAAATGCCACGATAACCATGCAGATTTCAGGTTTTGTATTTTTGTGTTAAAACTGAACAATGTTGAGAGGGATCCGGGCATGTTTGATGCCCAAATCACCCAACTGTTAAACTTGTATTTTTGTGTTAGCTACAACTGAGAGTTATTGTAAATGACCTGAATAAAGTTCGATTTATCTGACACGTGTTTTGTTTCGCTTATTGCGCCTTATAATCCGATGCTCCTTATGTGTGGACAATGACACAACTGACATATTATTTGATAATATATAGCCCCAAAAATACGGTAATTCATAATTAACCAATAATTGTTGCAATACCTTTGAGGGACAACAACTTTGAACAAATGTAATAAACTCCCACAAATGTGATCAAAATAAGATTTGTGGGAAATTTGCTTATTACACTTATTTTTGTGGGTTTATTTTTTAAGTAATTGATTTAACTAATGAAATGTGCCCTACAGCGTGTCATATGCACCTTGCACCATATATGTGTGTACCCTAATTAGGCTACCCGACCATAAACTAAGGAAAGTCAAACGAGCTCTATTCAGTAAGATGCACTAAAGAGACAGAGCATCTAATTGGTGGCTGTAACCCCCAATACATCTGGTGTACAAGTAAAGATAGCCAGCCACAGCGCAACAAAGCACACAAGCAATAAATCTGACGGCTCAATAGGGACCTCTTCACCCTCGCCGGAGCAGTTAGAGATTCAGACAGGGCGGTCCTTTTGTGCGCACTATTCACCACTTGTACCAGACACTTTTAAGGGCCTGTGCATTACACCGACACGACAACAGAGGCATAATAATAATTAAATCGAGATTTTACCTGGTGATCCTCAAGTGTTTCAATCAGTTGTTCATCACATTTAAGAAGCAGCACAGAGGTCTGGTAATGGTCGACGTAGGAAAGCTCCATTGCCGACCACGTTTGGGTTATTTCTGTCACAATCTAAAATGAAATTAAACACTGACTTCATTTTTTCTTCATTTACATAACTGAATATGCCTTTAATTTTGGTAACAGAATATAACCGACCTTTTCTATAGTCATTTCCTTCACAGCCTTATCCACAATACTGCGAACTTCATCTTCAAACAAATGGAGCTTTAGAGCCAGGAGGTCTTCTAGTGTGGTGCTATCGGTCACACTAAAGTCCATCTGTGGAAAAGAAATGGAATCATGTTACCAATTCTGTATAAAGACCGAAACAACTACTATTCAATTGGTATTGGTATGTATAATTTAAGTTGTTCTTATTCACTCATTTGTCATTAAAAATATAAAATCTATTCAATGCAGTGCAGTATTTTTGGCATTATGACACACAGATGTTGTATTCTGACTTGGGTTCACTTCAGTTGTAATTCCCAGTGGCATTTCACTTCTTGAATTGCAGTAATACCGTCTCTTTAATCACCTTTGTAATCCTAATGAGCTGAACCCAGTGGCGCTCCCTTATGGCTGTGCTCTGTAACTGACTCACAGCCCGTAGTGACGTGAGCAGGTTCTTTACATAAAGGTCTAACCCAGAGTACACGTCCCAAACACGGGCCTCTTTGTCGAGCCTCCTCATGTCCTGCACAAACAGAAGGCAGGTAAACATAATTAGTTAGTTTGGGGCATCTGTTACAAACGGCGGTGGTGCGTGACGGAGCGACAGCAGGAGACATGTACTGGTGTGATGGAGCACTGTTGGGGACCTCACCTTGGCAAACCTCCTCAAATCTGCATCCATCTGGTCCACGCTTATCTGCCTCCATTTGGTCAGAGTCCATTTCTCCACACTGCTCTGTAGACACATAAAAATAATGGGCAATGGTGTTAAAGGGAAAGATTGAGGACATACAGGGTTACAAGGGTTTGCCGCAACAATATAATTTAAAATAACGTAATTAAAACCTGATTATTCTTCAAAATAGTTTTAGAACCTTGTTAAATTCATTATAGTTATTGAATATGATTAGACGCATGTAGTGGTGAGCAACAATCACTACAAGGTATCAAAATTGTTGTTTTGAAGGTGCAAAACTATGACCTTGAGCAGGCTTATATTGTCTATAGTAAGAAAAAAAGACCTGAAATGATTATCAAGACTTGTTCATTTAAGGAAAATAAATAAAACAAATGTAAACCTTTTATAGATGAAAAATATTTATAATTTTTGAACAGTTTAACTTCCAGCAAACCCAAATCTACTTCATTTATTTAAGAACATTTCTGTTTCTTGACAATATGGCTCACCTCAATACACATTTATGGATTAGTAGTGAACCACGTATCTTGTTTTAGTCTTGTGCCATATTTACAACATATTCCCCTGTTTAAGACCCATAGATGCAGGGACCGACACCCAAGTCCCCCAGCAGAAATAGTATTGGATGAGTAAAGTGAATACACACCTGTACAAATACAACAATGTCCCATAGTTCTTTGAGAACTGTAATTTCCCGGCGACACAGTTTGATTTCTCTGTATTCTGGGATAGTGACGTCGAAAAGGTTTGTGGATTCCTGCAGATCCGCTAAAGCTTTCTCAATGGCTCGGATCTCTCTCTCAGACTGCAAAAGGAATATAGTTTAGCACCGGTTAATGTGGAAAAACGATGCGGCGTCAAGGAGAACTTATACTTGCCTTCCAAAGACTAGTATAGGGGTCCACTGCTTTGTAACTGAAAGGTGCTGTAGCTTTGAATTTCTCTCTGAACTTTCTTTGCTTCAACTGAAAACAAATCATTTAATAATCATTTAATAATAAAATGATGGAAAGAAAATGAACATTTTTTTTTGTATTTTTTCTATATCATGATCACCTCAAATTCCACACACTGCTTCCTCAAAACCATGACTTCAATATTTTGCAGAGGTGCGACTCCGTGTCTCACTTTTAGGGCCAGTTTTTTAGCCTCATTCCATTTTTCAGGTAGATCCTAAAAATTAACCCAGCATTGTTATTTTACATGTATTATTTCAGTATAATAAAGAATGCATTTACCCACCTCTAGTTGTGAGTAGACATGTTCTGGTATTTTGACCCCAGATCTCTCCAGCAGGGTCACTGTTTGTCGGAGAGGATCAAACATTTTGTCAGTATTTTTCTGTCGACCTCTTACAGCTACAAGATGACTCATGACTTTGACCAGTCCACCGCTGTCTCCTTTTACTACAGGAACGCAAAGTCCTTCCATAGTGGCCTGGATGAACTCCTCTAACTCATTAAGACTACAAGAAAATACAGTTAAATGCAACATTCTTAGTTACTGTTCACTGCACGTGCACAAGTGACAGTGTTTTACCTGTTAATGACGTATCTTAGAAGGTGCTCTTTGAATAACCAGCTCCACTTTTTGATAATATTAAGCACAGTGGCCTTGAAGAACTTGATGTCAACTCGAAACCAGCCGTCGTACAGTTTGAAGTCTTCATACTTGGAAATTTCACAATGTAGATCTTCATAATAATTGATCTGAAACATAATAAGATATTTTCATTTACTGCAAAATGAGGCAAAAACCATGGAAAATTATTGTTCTAAAGTATGTGTATAATTAATAGAAAATTAGATTAAACAAGTAGAAGTAATAAATATAACGCAATTGACTCAAATCAGTAAAGCAACATCTGAAGTATCCCACTTGGCAAAGTAATTTCATAGACAAAATAGTCATGCACAGATGTTAGTATTGGTTAATTTGCAAATTTTTCACTTTCTCATGTTTCAATTCACCGTCTCATATTATGACTAATGTGTGACTGTGAGTTTATGCTGTTTGTGATGTTTTAATGATGCAGCTTGGTCAGGTCGTCATTGCATCTGGAAAGGTGTTACATACAAATAAATAAATAAAAGAAATATTTTCAAAGATAGACCCCAAAAAAGTGAAAAACTAAAGTAATATCTGATCACTTAATTAATGCATTCATGTTCAAATAATGCATAAAACATTTTTTACTTACAGTCTAAAAAGAGTAACACAAACTTTTGCTAAAATAAGATTACTGTACCTTAATATGGCTTATGATGAACTACAAGTACGGTGTCAGAAAACTGAAAAGTGAAATTTCCTCAAAACGCACCTCAAGTAAATGTAATTGAGTAAACTTGTAACACTCGCTGCAAGATTGCAAAAAGATATTACTTTGTTAGAATGTCAGTTTATCACTGGAAAACACTTCTTACCTGTTCCTCAAATTTATCAATAGTTGGGGAGGACTGTGGTAGTAAATCAGCATTGTAAGCCTCCATCTCCTCCGCTGTGAGCACACGTCCGTACAGCAGAAACTGGTTGAGGAATTCGGTCCTGTCTTCCTGCCACAGGTGGGAGTAACAATCAAAGTTCTTCTGGAAATGGATGGCTTTCTTCAGTACATTTCCCACTCGCTCCATTATCTCCTGTCTGAGGTCCGACAGATTCACCATTTTATCCATCACTTCCTGAAAGAGCAATATCGCATAGTTCATGACATGAGCAACAGTATTTGAGAAGTTATTTTACAGTTCTGTCTGAAACGAAGGGACGGAAAAAGTACAGAAACTGAAAAGTGTTAGTTCCCGTATTTGGATAATACATTGTTCTCCTAAAGTTTCCATAAGCATATATCAGGTCAGCTGTTGTGTTATTCTGACAGGTCACACACTGTAGATTTGCTTTTGTACCTGATAACTCTCGTTGCTCAAATGTCCTGCTATTCGGTTGATGTTTCCTGAAATCTTGAATATGTCTCCCACCATCCCCTCCACCAGTTCATAGAGGCCGTCTCCTGCCTCTCGCTCCAGTGACGGGGCAAAGCTCAGCTCGGACCCTCTGAGCTGAAGCTGGGCCTCAAACAGGGGAGTGTGGTAAGGCCTGGCCTCCATGTTGTCCACAAAAAACTGCAGTGACCGTCGAATATAGTTGAAGAGCCCTTCTATCACCATCTCGTCCACATACTCCAGGTAAAGCTCCCACTCACTGGAGGCAGGGTCGGCACTCAACAAAGTCTGATTCTCCTGGGGAAGATTAATCAAATAATTGGGATTTAAAATGTTTTTTTCCATTTTAAATCCCAATTATTTGAAAAACAAAATGTATGCAAGGAACACCTTAATAAATTATAACATTGTAAAAGTGAGTCATTTCAGCAAAGGTGCCTTGTATATTCAGTCATACCAATGTTTAGTATAAAAGTTTTTACATACGTTTTAACTTCTATTTGACCATTTTTACCGTTTAAACTTAATTTAAAAAAATAAAAAAATAAACTATGGCATCATATAATGATCTTAATTTATTTTCCACTCATGTTGGTTATCAAACCATCACCTCTAGTATGAAATGATTTGGACTTTTTATAGCGTAAGCAAATAAGTTTATATTTTAAATCAATGATGGTAAAGTGAAGTTCATGTTTAAAGGCCTCACCTGAACCAGCTGATGGATCATCTCTCCTTCCTTCTTCACGCTGCTGTTCATTCTTCTCACATGCTCGGCTCGTTCTTCGATGTGGATCAGAGACCCTTTCCTGTTGTCCTTCCTGAAAAACATGGCCTGCTTTCCCCAGGCTTTCATCACTATCTGTATAGCCTGACAGTTTTCTTTGGCTTTACTGACTCTCTGCAGAAGATCATGAACCAGATCTTTGGTCGTTCTTATGAAGTCCCAACAGCCTGGTTCCTGCCAGGTCAAGTCCGTCTCTGCTCTGGCCAGTTCTGTGTCTATAACCTCCATTTTGGCTCTGATGAGAGGAAACTCAACAGCCAAAATTGTCTGTTTGAGCTTATTGTATTCCTGGACCAGCACTTGGAGACTTCTGACATACTGTAAAATGTTTAGACATGAGTTATGACTTTTATGTATGTATATATGTATATATAGTATAAATAGTTTTCTTCACCTTTGTAAACATGTCACGCTTCTCAAAAACTGTCATGGCCACTGCTGGAATGCTGATGTGACTTAGAGACTGTATATACTTAATGTCTTTTAAAATTTCAATCAGCTAGAGTGAAAGTAAAAAAGAACAGCAGTCATATCACATGTGTTAATTCATAATAATAGATGTGTTATTAACACTGCCCTCATATCTATAGTTCATTCATTTACCTTTGGGCTGAAGTTGACAGCGATGAATCCAAGGACGTCTCTTGTGAGCAGAGGCTGGTTCAGGTTGGACAGACATGTTTGTTCCAGACCAGTGCACCATTCAGAGTGAACTCTCTCCTCATACTGGTCCAGGAGACTCAACATGGCAGTGTACATGTGATACTCGCCCATCACATCCACACCTGTGACACACCTGAAACCACACGGTTATTCTCTTATTAACCAGAGGATAAAATACTGCTCATGTGTATTTTTCTGGTGAATTTCAATTAGTCATATTTATTTGCTGATGATATAAAAGGACAGTTAATGTTAAGAGAAGATATTAAATGAAACAGCTCATAAGTGTATTCATACTGACATGTCAAACAGTAGTCGTATTTTTTCCCATGGGGCTTGGAGGCGCTCCCGGAGCATTTTTACCCACTTAAACGCCCCAGATGTGTGAGTCATGAACTTCATTTGACTCCTGTTGATCTACAAAAAAGAAATGGAAAATGTTCTTTGTCATACACAGTATTAGATAAAGTAATTAATAGTTTCATGTAAATGAAAGAAAACCTGATTGAACTGTTGTTTCAACAGCAGTTTGCATCTCTCCAGTTCTTCTCGGAGCAGTTGTTTCACTACAAGGAAGTTGGGACTAAATATTTCTCGGATTAGTTTTCTTTCCATGAAGGGCTCAACAATTGTTAACATCTGAAAGACAAACAGTATGGTTGGTGTTCTGGTATTTCCAGTTTAAAACGTGCATTAAGTAATATTTTTGGGTTTTGGGTGTGCAACCCGCTTATCTCCATGGAGGCGTTATTGCTTTTCTTGCTTTTAATTAAGTAGGGAGATAAACAATTAATTATTCAATTATGAGTGACATTATTGGTCAAAATTTCTTGAAAAAACACCCTTTTCTCCAGTGCTGTGGAAAGGCAGGATCGCCTCTCCACAGCACTGAACTGTAAGTTGGCCTGGCAGAGACAAGCAAGTGGCAAACTCTACACTAAAAGGTTACAAATCAATCTTTAAACCAATGTGACTGTACAAACTTTCAAAGCAGAATCCAACCCAGAGCAATCTGTGAAGGCTGAGCAGAGGAGACTGGCAAGGCGACATTCAAAGTCCAAAATCTTCTCTTTAAAAGCATTATAATCATTCTCAAACAGCTGAACACAAAAATATGGATATAATGAACTTCATGAATATCAAGTCATAAGACATTGTAAATCATTTATCCATTTCACCTTCGAGTCACAATCCAGGGGGTTGTTTTCAGTGTGTCTAATTATCTGGCACTGGTTACTGAACTCTGCATAGAGTTGAGCAGCTTGGTCATTATAAAGTTTACCCTTAACGCCACCAAATTCTAGTTTCTCCATTCTTTCAAAGTCAAGCATAATTCCCAGTGTATCCTGAAGATAAACAGATAAACACACGAGTTAGGACTGAATATGTATAAGAAATCTTACTTGACAGTTCAACCTAATCTTACCTCAATTTGTTGCATGCGATTGCAGAACTTGTTGAAACGTGTAAAAACCATAGCAGAAGGGAAATCCCACGGTGCATGACTCTTGGTGCCAGCAAGAAGATTTCTCTGAGTCTCATAATTGTCTTTAAAACTCTGAAAACTGTCTAGAACCCTTTGCACCATTAGTAGACTTTCCTCTGTATCCTCCCTGAGCAGCACATCCTCAGAAAGGTAGGCTCCAGCCTGAACAAAACCATAAATACCAAGACAATTATACAAGGAAGCAACTTAGAATGTAAAGCTTCCTTAGACTTACTAGCTCAGTAAGAAGGTTGCAGAGTTGTTGCAGAAGAACGACAATACGGGCTGGTCTTTGATAAGATTGACAGTTGGTCCAGATTAGTAAGATTGTGTGAAACAATGAAGGAATAATTTGTTTTATTTGGGCAAAACCACTCTTTTCCAGAAGTGAAAGTTGAGTGTAGAGAGGCTGCAGATGTAGATCAATGTCTTCAGCTTCTTTTAGAGCTATTTAAAATAAAAAAACAACATTTTAATAGGCAAAGAATGAAAACTATTGCACATATGCTTGGTCTCTTGTACATTAAACATAGTCTTACCTTTAAATACTTTTCCAGTCACCATCTGTATTGTTGGATGGTAACTGCTCTCCATAGTTTCTAAAGCCTTCTCCATTTTTTCAACCACAGGACTCTGAAGCTGAAGAGTAAAATACTATTTAAAATACAGAGGATGGATAGGTAACATACTGGTTAAAAGTTGCTGGGTATAAGGCCAATTAACCTGCTGATAAATGCTCTCTATGTTGCTCTTTCTGGAGGCCCAAAACTTCAGCTCTGCCCAGGGCCCTGGATTACTGCCAGTCTTCATGATGTCAGCAGAATCCTCCATCAACGTTTGGTGAATTTGATTGGTCCAGTTGATAACGTGGGTCTCAATCGTGTGGGTGAGTGATCTGTTATGGCTCTCAGACCTAGAAGCAAAACTTTTTAGATTGAGAACTGCAGCAAAACTACTCATGTCACTATTAGCTGACTTGATTTTCCTCACATTTGAACATGGCTAAGTGGCTTGTCTAACCACTGAGTTGACATTGGGATTGGAAGAACAGTTTTTCCTTGAATCTGACCCTGGACGACTGCTGTTTTACTGGAGATCCTCTCAACGTGTCGTATGACGTCCTGTGAGAGCAGGCGGGGCCACATCTGGTGGTTGTTTGTGTTTGCCAAGAGTGGAGCACACAACTAGAGCAACAGTAACAAAGTGTATTCAAGTCAAAGTCAGTGCAAACACATTTTATCATATTAAATCATACACTGGGGGAACAGTGTAAAGTCACCTGCTCAATAATGCAAGACAACTGCAGCAGTAGAGATGGAGACACCAGCCCATGAGTCAAGATTTCTCTGTAGTTTTCAGTGCTCAGTGGAACAGACTTTTTCTTAAGAATATACATCTGATTATTTTGCATAGGAGAGCTCTGTAAAATGAAAAAGGATAAATTTTGCTATATTAGAAACATGTGAGTTAAAGCCAACTTAAACATTAAGTGTGAAAAAGACAGAGCCATACCTCCGTAGAAGCCTCCAAAACGCCCTTTTTAGATTCAAAGATAAAAATGGCATTATTCTTGTCGAAAAACTGTTGCAGTAGAGTCTGAAACTCTTGGCTGGTTGCAGACTTTTCCCACGTCTGGCGCTGCAGTCGGAGCAGACTGCAAACGATTCCCTCCACAAACTTCACCCTCACGTCCTCAAGAAAACATGGCACACTTTCCTCGTCAGACATATTGTTATTTTACCATTTTAGCAATAGCGCGCAAATTTGATAACGACTTTAAAAACACTGATGAATCAGAGTAGAAATTAGTTTTCCAGAGTTTGACTGAAGCTCTGGGCTCCCCGAGTGGGCGGGTCAGCGTTCTGTTGCTAAGCGACAGCTCGTGCATTCAATCACGCCGTGCGTAAAATAAACAGAAGAACCGAAGGGCCAAAGGGACCTCCGATAAACATACAGTTGGTTCACACGTAATCACATTTCGAGATTTGAGCAGACAAGTATTTGTAGGTATTGTGTTTCGTAAGTGTTTATGTTGCTTATAACCTCACACAAATACACTAATACAACGATGAATTCTACAGAGACCCCTAATTTAACATTCTTTTGCGCAATTTGTTTTTACGCGCCAGTCAAAGAGATGTGACAGGCTGGGGACTGGCACAATAAATACACTATGCCCCCTAGTGGCTAGATAAGGATAATGAATGTGTGCCTTTTGTAGATATCAGCTTAGATATTACAGGCCCATTTAATATTTTACACTTAGACTATTCCAGGTGAGATGGTTCTGAGCATTGGGCAGGCTTAACAGTTGCACATTCGTGCTTTACACATGTTTAAATAAGAGCCCCCTCTAGTGCCCCTTTAAAGAGGCCTGGGCAGAGAGGGCCTGTATACACTGAAACCACGTTGTAAATGTGATAGATGTCTGAGGCTGGGCGACTGCTGCACTGTTGTCTTGGCAGCACAGCACTGCTCTGACTCTTGCAAATGTCATCCCCAATCCATTTTACTTCACTAAATTTAACCAGGTTTTAAAATAATTTTGGAGGCCAGATTTAAATAAGACATTTTAAAAGCAGCTCAGAAATGCTCAAGTGTGTTCAATAAAAACATGGGTTCCAATGTAATTCATATGAAATGTAGTCATATGGAAATGGGTGAGATGCTGCAGGTGGCAGTACCGTTTTGGACCTCATTACTAACAATGACAAGACCACCTACGAGGCACAGATTGTAGGCCTGTTGCTATGGTGCTAATAACAAGTTGGGAGCAATGCATTCAAGCAGTTAAGATGAAGATGGCTCCTGATGTAATCTACATGCTCATTTTACGCTGGAATCAGTGCAGATGTTAACATGGTGCAGATACATGAGTCATTTAGTGTGCAGCACAGTAGACATGGAGTGTCTCATATGAGGCTTACATGATGGAGAGACTAAATGTTTCTTTTATTTTGAATTTTACTAATTTCAAATGTCTGTGTATAAGGAAAGAAAAAAGTAAATGTTGCAAACCTTAAGCACTGACCAACAATAGTAAGAATGTAGGAGTCTGATCTGTACTAGATATTCTGCAGTGATGGAGAACACATTTATTCTTGAGTTAGTATCCTATATCTCTCAACACATTATAAAATCAATATAAAATCAATTAATTTGAAACATTACAGGCACAAGTCATACCTCCTACATTATACAACACATAATGTATAAAATTATACGTAAACACAGAATCTGTCACAGAATCTGCCATTGTTCTTCTGAATCATTTATTTATATTATTGTCTATTCTTTGGTCCACATTGTTGCAGCGGCCGTCAGAAATTGTACATTTGTAATATGGAACAGCTCATCAATGGTGGACACTGACAGCAGGCTTTTGTTGATGGTGCCATATTGATCCAGAGCTGAGTGTCTGAGCAGCACCGTCCATCATGTGCACCGGGTCAATGCAACAGGCTGATACATGCAAACTAATGCTGCAGCTTTCTCATCTTTTGTCAAATACTCGACCATTTTAATATGAGTCACAAAGTAGAACAGCAGTTGTGTTTATGAAGCTGGGTTTGTATTTTGTTTCATGTAGCCAAGACTTTAGAGACAGACTCACTATCGATGTATAAGAAAAAAACAGCAGAAATTAGATTGACAAGTTCGTTCATGCTGTTAATGTGATTTAGATGATGATGGGGAAAAAAGAAAGAAAGAAAGAAAAAAATTGTAAACACTTGACTATAATAAATTAGAAAAAAGAAATGCAAAGCCAAGCCATGTTTCTCATAATATTTGTTACATTTTTGAGGATTGTTTCTTTAACATAATTAGCCTAGTGTATGTGACACTTGCAGCTACACCTAGACACATAGGTTAGGAGCTGATGCTATATTTTTGTTAAGGCAGAAACTTGAATAGAAATATGTTCCCTTTTCAGTTTACATAATCGTGCAAACTTTATATTGTTATGAACCGACTATGTCAATAAGTCAAGGTCTGTTATTTAGAAGTGTAAAAGTGTTATTGCGTGGCGCGTCTGGTGCAGTTGGTGCGTTTATGCGCGCAGCGTCCTGCAGAGGGCACTGGCTTGTCTCTTTTCACATTGCTGTTTAGCATAGAGACTAAACACTGGGCAGAGGTGAGATTTGTAGTCTGTAAACTTATTTTACACAGAAAGAGCCAAGCCGATATTAGAAACACGCGCTTTCGTTTTTCTCCTGTGTTCATATTAAATAAGGGACACGTTCACATTAATCGCCTAATTTCGGTTCGTAGGAACAAACAAACACATTTCAGGTAGGAGGCTGACAAAAGCGCCAACAACAAATTTGTAATTTGTTTTTCTCTGCGTGAGGCCGACGTCTGTTGACCCCCCGTTCCTTGAAATAATTGATTGACTTGACTGAATAATAATAACTTGTCAGTCAATCCGTCACACGTCAATGCGCCACTTGTCTCCAAAATAAACTAGTTTGAAGTTGGTGAAAAATAATAATAACCATAATAGACGGGA